>WOGL01000129.1:0-18732 GCA_015342145.1 Leptinotarsa rubiginosa | reverse complement strand
AAAAGATAATTGAGGCCATTTAGTGACTTGCGTAGAAGTCCTGCCTTCGATACATTTCTAAGTAGACTAAACAAATCTCGTTTCTTCTAAATACTTAGGGAGACGAAAAAAGGGTCACAAACATGTCGTCGATCATTGTGGACACTAGCGGCACACTTGGGAGAGATTTAGTTCTCGACACGTACAATTTCAAGCATAATTTTTTTAAATTGAAATTTAATAAATTAGCCTTTTTACTGAAAAAATGCAACAGTCCCATTTTTTTAGATAAAATCCCCTTTGAATCCCATCTTTGATATTTAGAAAAAGAACTATTTTCACATGTTTTTTGCAATCTCTATGTTAAATGGATTGATTTTTTTTTGTTTATCAATGTAACATGAATTCTTACATTTTTATAAATATGTAGTTCTAAATTTTACATAATGATGAAAACAAATAACAAATTTTTCGGAATCGAGTTTTTTGCGTTTTTTTGTTTTTTCTGGAAAGATTTGTAATAGTAATGTATATTTTTTTCACACAATCAAAAAATAGAGATTTCAAGGTACCAGAAGCATACTGACAAAAAAATATTTTGACGTGAGAATTTTCGATTGAAAGTAAGGGTGCTTTTTCGATAAAGGGGAAGATATTAATATTTCAGATCCAAAAAATTTCAGTGTGTTTGAGACATGAAAAAGTAAATTTTCACCAAATTTTCTTTCTTTTTTAATGGGTTGCATCTTTCTACAATTTTTTTTTTTTTTAATTATCTACACTGGGCTAGTAGTCATTCAGGATTCAATTTTGCTAACGTTGCACAAAAATTGGTTATAGTTACACGACGCTTTAAAGGCACTGATTCATGAATATTTAATGACTCCAAAAAGCACAAAATTAAGGTATCTTAACGGCTGTTTGTCTGGTACTGTGAAAACTGCCATAGACCAAATACTCTGAAACAACGGAAAATTATATACATCGTTTGGAATCTGCTTTGTAACTCGTATCAAAATAATCGAATCACAGTTGATCATCTTAAGTCATTGATCAATATGCCGATATGACGTAAATAAAACAAGTTCAAGAATGTTTTTAGATGAACTACAATTCCATATGCATTTTCCAAAATATCTTAAGCAACTCACAATAGTTGCGATCCTATGGTCACTTATTTTATGTCAACAAAGATGATTTTTGAACCAAAAAGGGGTGACAACAGTATGTCAACTTTACAAATTCATTTCCCTCAAGAATTTTCAACTTATGATCAATTTATTTCAGTTCTTTTCAAAAAATGTCAACCTTTGGTAACCCTTGACAGTTATAATCATTATGTTTAAAATATGTTTTTTCCGTTAACCAGCTATCGCACCCCTACGAACGACAACCCTCAGAAGTCGAAACTTGTGCGAGCTAAAGACTAATGAGGTCTTACCTTTCAACGTGTGATTTCTAATACGGGTTGGACGATACCAAATGAAAATCGAACGAACAAAGCACCCTCGTCGAACCGCCCGGCTACCGAGCGGCCTCATAGTCACTGGAATACTCAATGTAATTGGACAATTTAAAAAATTTGGTAAAAGACTATTCTCGTTTAGCTTCAAATGAAAAAATTTGCATGTGGTTACTGCAAAGAGTGTCATTATATTTAGTTATACTTGCAAAGATTTTCTAAAGATTTCAATCAGAATAATACGATTTACTTTTTCACTACTTTCACATGTGTTTTTCTCTTTTGCCTATTGAACCACTTTTCATCTGTTAAATGATCAAAAAAAGTTTAATAAATCACTTGATGTAGTCGTTACTACTTTGTAGAAAGTCATCATGAAAAATGAGAATTAAAACTTCCTATGTTTTTATACCACTTGCATTTGTAACTAACGTAACTGCAGTACTCGTATTGTCCTACAAGGACATTTTCAAACGAATACAATAATGTCCTTGTAGGACAAAGCTGCAGTAACATTAGTTACAAATACAAGTGGAATAAAAACATAGAAAATTTTAATTCTCTTTATTGAAAAAAAGTTTAGGCAATTATTAATAATTTAAATAATTATAATAAAATAATAGAAAAGGGAAAATTAACAATTAATTGGTGCCCATTTTGTAGATTTTTATTAACCAGATTTACTCTGGGTATTGACTGACAAATCATTGATTGTTATTATTCATAACTTATTCATACATTCCATGAGTAATGTTCAAGGGTACATAATTCACAATGTTTCTCTTCAGATACATTAATTTTACTGGTTTGCTTTATTTTTTTCTGACATGTTCTTACCAAAGATACCGCAGAAACAAATTTTGGTATCACCATCGGTTGGTACCTTTTATTTTGGTGAATTTCTCAAATAACATTATTTGGCTTCAAACTTGGACAGATAAATCGATTCAAAGGGAGAACACTTCAGCAATTTATTTTAGATGCAATGATTAATTGAAAGGGGTATATTTTTAGGAGAGATACATATTTGAGAAAGAAAGGTTTTGGCTTTCTACTTCTCCATCTTTACACAAAAAATGTAAGAATCTACACAATATAGTAAATGAAAGAGGTAAAGTTTCACTTACATGGAACACTGTCGTCCTCACTGGTGGACATCCGATGTTTCAGCATAAAAGACTTATCGCGTTTTCACCAATCTGGATAACATAAGATGCAGCACTCAATTCATAAAATTACGACGTCATATCACAAATAAAATATGACAGTACCTACATAATGACATTCATTCGCTTATTTGATCTAATCCCAGGAAAGAAAGGTTTTGGCTTTCTACTTCTCCATCTGTATACAAAAAAATGTGGGAATCTTCGAAATAAAGGAAGGAAGCAATCAATTTCAAAAAATCAACTCCATACAAAGATACGTATTGCAAAAAAGTAACTTTTAGACCCAAACTGGAAGAAAAAGCCCTCTTGAAACACCTACTTTCATATAAACATTGAATTACACAAAAGAAAAATACTTTTGAAACAAATACTTTCATATGAACTCTGAATTATACATAAAACACTTTTCTCCATTCAGTTTGTATTTCGAACATTCGTTACAGAATTAATCAGATATCATTCACAGGATGGCAATCCTGTGAATGTGTGTAGTGAAACAATATAATAAATGAAAGGTAAAATTTTACTTACATGGAACACTGTCATCCTCACTGGTGGACATCCGATGTTTCTGTAACGAATCTCTCCAAACAAAGATCAATATCTTATCACTCAAAACGCTTTATCGCCTCTTCAGCACCAATCTGGATAACATTCATTTATTCGCTGATTTGATTAAATCCTAGCCATAGGAATCTTGTTTGAATTGAAAGTGTATATTTTCAGGAAAGAATGATTTTTGGAAAAGAAAAGTTTTTACCTGTGCCATCATTTCACCTACTTTTAAAATATGTCCTAATTACCAATTTCCTCATTGCAAACTAAATTCAATAAAGGGGAACAATTCAAATCAATTTATTTATTGACCAATAATCCCGAATTTTTACATCTATTGATTTTTAAACATTCCAAAAGGTTGAGTTTTGAATCTTTCTCTTTCAAATGTAATACGTCATAATTGAGATTGAACTCGTGCCAAAAGATGGTTCCCAAATGTTGAATTGATCTTCCTTCCCATTCAAAAAACTACTTCTGTTCTCTTTTATTCTTTTGTATTGTATTCTATTGTATAGCGAAACACGTGTCGCGGTTTTGTAAACTTTCAAGTGGAAATCTCCCATTAAAGTGTGTTTTTTGAATACATAATGAATCAATGTTTAGGAAAAATGTGCTGCTGATGAATTCATCATGTAAATAGATTTATATTTTTCTTGTCTTCTCACACCACACTTACTAAAAATTCGATAATCTTCAAGAGTAACAGGTTATTTAATCATCTTCCCATTACCTTGAGGTGAATACAGAATGAAAAGAGGTTTAGAAATAAGGTAAAACAAATTCTTGTTGTGAGAATGAATTATATCAAGATACCACAAGAATTTAACTACCATTAAAAATGACTAGCTGAAATCTATGATAATTTCGTATGGAAGTTTATTTCAGTGACTATGTTTTTATATTTTTTATGAATTTTTAAAAATGGTTATATTGTTATATTGCTTTTACATGTATTCATTTTATCTGTAAGTATTATCCTACTACTTGTATATTTTTCATCGATCTTTTCTACAATGTTTTGTAAATGAGAACAAAGTTTCTGAGAAATTTTGAATGTTATTCAGAAAATTTTTCAAGGATATATCCTTTTGTGGATTAACTGTTATACTTACCCTACATTTATTCATTTATTTATTTATACATTTATTGTATTACACAATCATGTTTATGGAAATATATTATATTATTATTATTATAGACACCAGCTGAAGCTGCTACCATAGTTTATTTCTTCATTATTGCAATGTTAGAAAAAAGTAAAATACCCCATGGCTTGTGCACCACATGTTTCTCAAATGAATATCCCAAAAAGTAAATGTTTGGGCAGGAATTTTGGGTAATCATGTTATAGGACCATTATTTTCGAAGCAAAGCTAAATTGTGAAGGATCTGTCATAACAAATACAAAGTGATTCTTGGAATGGTTATGGGTTCTAGCCACCACCCTATCGTTGACAAGAGCTGAGACCTCATCCCTTTCCTCGGCGACCCGATCGTCGCATTGTTTCATATTTCAAAGTGGTGTCAACAAGTTTCAGTAGTGTTCTAGTTCTACGTGAGTGAGTTTTATGTTGTAGATGTGCAGTGAGAAAGGATTTCTAAATATTCCAACTGGGGCGCCCCCTGGGGATCAAAGCGGCGCATTTACATGTGAAAATTACTTTTTCATCAATGTTTCTCTGTACCGCTACATTTTCGAAGTTTGAATTTTTGTATGTAGATTCGTTTTATGTTAAGATGTGCAATTGGAAAGGAACTATGAATATTCCAACAGAGGCGTCAGCCGTAGGGAAAAAGGCGCGTTCATAAAATAAAGTTACTTTTCATAACTGTGTCTCCATGCCCTTAAATTTCCAAATTTCCGGTGGTGAATTTATATTTAGCTATCAGCATTGCACCCGTGATAATTATTGGAGATATTTATATAAATTTATAACTTTTGATAGAACATCCTCTCTTCCGTATGTGAAAAAAGTTTATGAGATTTCATAGTATGGTACAAAGATCTCACTAATCTTATAAGAGATTTCTCTCAAATTGTCTGAAAGTTGGCAGAAATCTCTTTATTTTTCAGTTCAATCAGAAGACTGTTGACAAGTAAGTTCTCATTTTTAGAACTTGCCACTAATTGATAATTTTGAACCTCACATGGTCAAAAACTTCACATATGCTATATCTATTTACGTAAGGATTTGTGAGTGACCTTGTAGTTCAAAATTACCAATTCTCTTATATTGTTAAAAATGTTTTCTGGTGTAACGGCTATATGTTGTACCATCCAAGTCAACAAAGCTAATACTAGGCTTCAATCAATGTTGTGAGAATAACTCAACATCTGCCACATTGTCATTATAAACTAGAAAGTTCTGCCTCGAGAACTTTTGTTCAACATATTCTGTAGAACATTTCTGCAGACTAGTGTGTACTCCTTGTCATTTTAGTTTGCTATTTTATTATGTTGAATTGTTTGTTTTCTAGGTACAAAAATAGATTTAAGAGATGATAGAGAAACTCTCAATTCATTGGCTGATCAAGGTTTATGTCCTATTAAAAGGGAGCAGGGTCAGAAACTGTCAAATAAAATAAGAGCAGTGAAATATATGGAATGTTCAGCTTTAACTCAAAGAGGGCTGAAACAAGTTTTTGATGAAGCAGTTCGAGCTGTTTTGAGACCTGAACCTCAGAAAAGACGCCAGCGCAAGTGTTTGGTTATGTAACCTCTATGTAAGTAATGCAGTGATGTCCTTGTATATTTAGTTTAGTTTAGTACTTTTGACATGATCCTTGAGTGAGTTTATTTATTTTCTCAAATTTAGTGTCTTAAGCAGAAGGGTGAAATAAAAGATAGTCGGGGAACATCACTAATCAAATTGTTGATATTTTTGGTATTATTAATATGTGCCTGATAAAACATTCAGATATATGTTGGACTTTATAGATACTTATGACTATTTTCATCTTATTTCACCTGCTTTTTTGTGGATTTGTGACTATTGTAAAATAAAGAATGGATCTCTGTGTCACGAACTCGATTTCAAACACAAAAAAATATCATTGAATTGACCCTGATTCTGTTAACGTTATTTTATATTATGTTGTGATAGTTATTTTAGACAATTATGAGAAAACACTCAATATTCAACTATACAAATTTTTCGACTATAATATTTTCTCATATTAACACTTTTCTACAAAAATCGAAAAATGTTAAATGCTTTGGTTCTGGTTCTGAGAAATCAGTTTGTAATTATGAAATGTTTTTTTTAGTCATCAATGATTTGTTTGAATGTTTCATTATGACCATTTATATCATTTTTTATAGAATTAGTTTGAGATATAAAATTCTTCATAGATAATTATGCTCAAATATTTGTTTCAAGGATTCACAAAATTAGTCAACAACCATCCTTATAAGAAACATTGTCATTTCTGGAACCAAATCCATTCTCATTTTCCAAAATTGAAATAATATTGCTTAAGATTGACTATTGGCATATACTATCAACTACCATATCAAACTGTGATCTTTGTTTGGTGTAAGAATCATTAATAAGTTTCCAAATGTCATGATGAAAAATTATCACGTCACATAGACACCAGTGTTGAAAGAAGTGTCATTAAGTATTCTAGGATAACAGTATGAGAAGAACTAATTGGAAGTATGAACACTGTAGTTCTCTTAATAGTTGTCACACACAATAATTCATCCAACACATAATAAACATGTCATCATTAGAAAAGTTTGAAGTGGGTATGATATAGAATGACAGTTACAAATTCATACAAAACCAGAAAACAAAATGGAAGCTCCAAAAAAATGTTTGCCTAGAAAATACCGAACATTAATGGTTTCAAACTATTGGATATCTCAATAAGATCACAGTGTGATGTGGGAAGACACAAACATAAGTAGAGAATAGAATAAAAATAATTAATTTGAAGAAATATGTCTATATTCTATTGTCAGGTGATCAACCAGTTATTTTATCTCATACCAAAACGTTAGCTTGTCATTATTATCCTTTATGGATATTAGGAAAAGATACTAGATGAGGGAGGAAAATATCTGAAATATTTTGAAATGTTGATGTTTTTTTTATTAAATAAGTTGTTCTTTGGGAAAGAAAGATTTTGGCTTTCTACTTCTCCATACTTCTCATACAAAAAAAAGTGGAATCTCCCAAAGAAAGGAAGAACATAATTAGTTTCAAAAATAAATTCACACATTTTTTTGAATGAAGATGGAGAAGTATGTATCCAAAACCGTTCTTTCCCAGAAATTAATCTCTCTTAAAAATCTACCCCTTTCAATTTAAGTTGTTTTTGTTCTTAACTATTTCAACTATTTTACTTTAAGTGAATTTATAATAAATTTTTTGACTAATTTTGTACTATTCTCCTAATTAGCCCAACTCTATGATCTTCAGAGTGGATTTTCTATGATTTTATGAATCATATATACAGTATGACCCATTTAAAATGGAAGCAATCTTATAAATAAAACATATATTTCAACTGATTGGTTTTTTCAAGACATTCAAGAAGTCTACTAGAATACCAAATGTTATGAATGAGTTTACGTTTTCAGAACCCATTTTTATTTTTCAATGTCAAAAATCGAAAATAAAAATATTAGCGATTTTTTTATTCTGACCTCGCCACTAGATTCACGTAAATAATTATCATTTATGTCAAAATTGCATCTGAATGCCTCCTTAAAAAATATATAAGAGAATAACAACTCAGTAGCACTTGTGCTAACTGAGTTGAACTTCGCCTTTTGTTATATCAGCAACTAGCTCTGTAATTTATCTGAATATTTGTATGTAACTACAGCTGGGAAACAATAAAGACGAGTATTATTATTATAAAATTCGAAAAATTTGCCATTTAATTATCCCACATATTTAATTTTAGAGTTTACATTAAAATTCTGATTACTCCAGTTTTTGTTTTATCATTTTCCATAATTTCATTAAAACCTATTAAAAAAGTTATGAAAAAAAAGTTTGATGTTTCAACTTTTAACTTTTTTAATGATGAACAAATTTCGATAAAATCCTGAACAGTGATAAATCTAAAACCTGCTGAATCCAGTGGAGTAGTCAGAATTTTGGTTAATGTTCTAAAATTGAAATAGTGTGATAATTGAATTACATATATTTTTCTAATTTTATTTATATAATTTCTTCAATGAGGAACGCATTTCATTGACCCTGAAAATGAAGACTCATTCATGAAGTTTCGTGTTCTGTTAGACTTTTTCAATTTTAAATGGGTCTCACTGTAAATTTATGGGAGCAGAAACAAATCTTGATAATATCGAGATGATGGCAAAATGCTGACATTTGAAGAATTCGCACTGGATGAACACCTGGAAAATTCTTGAAGTTGCAATTAGTAACAAAGGGTTTGTTCACTCTGGTATATGTAGAGCTTTTGACAATGTAATGTTACATGGGTGATTACATATGATTCCAACATTTGAGACCATTTTCTACTTACTATTGTAACGATGAATGAAAAAATAAGATTTTATATGAAAACGCGTAAAAATAAATAAAATAAAACAATGGAATGAAAACTCAAGGAGGAAAATTTGGAATAGGGGGTGATATATGTTTTTCTTGTTGATTTTTTAGCTTCGTTATATATGTATAACGTAGAATGTAGAAAGTAAATCAAGAATGGGCAACACATGTAAGAAGGAGCATAAATGTATGGCAGCATAACTGTGGTGTTATGAGATAATTATTGAAGGGAGAACTCACGGTCAGGTATACGCAGTTTGATATATTCGTGAGTTTTCTTCTCATTGATTTACATCAATACACTTGTGTTTTTGTACTCCGGACCTGGATGTCCCGCAGGGAGATAGCTATATGGCTATCTGCTCATGTTAGATGTTTCCTGTGATGTTTTCTTTTAAATGAAATCACAGATATGCGTAGGCTCCTGACCCTAACTCTGTCAACGAAAGCTTTACACGTTTTCTAGAATTGCTGAAAAATTTGATTGCAAAACACACGAAAACATCAAAGATAAAACACAAAAATAACAAACGAAAACAATGGATCACACAAGGATTAGTAAACTCCATAAATACCAGAGATAGCTTATTCAAAAATGTTCGAATGGAACCAAACAATCTGATTCTAAAAGAACAATACAGAAATTATCGAAACATGTTGAACAGTCCTATCAAGAACTCAAAAATCAATTTCTACAAAAATCGCGGGGACAAATCGCAAAACGGCACTAAGACGCTATGGGAAACGGCGAAGGAAATTTTTGGGAAAAATAAAAATACCAAAATTCAAATGATAAAAAGTGAAACAGGTAGTCACATCTATGATAAAAAAGAGATTGAAGAAAACATCTGTGCACTCTATATTTCTTGAGAGATTATTGAAACAATATCAAAATAAATAAAACTCCTGGTATAGATGAAATCAGAGCTGAAACCTTAAAAGAGATAAAAACAGAGATATAGCTTATCCTCTGAATAACATTTTTAATAGAATAATAGAAATGGGAAAATTTCCCAAAGAACTTGAAACAGGGATTATCAAACCACTTTTTAAAAAATGAAAGAAACATGAAGTTCTAAACTACAGACCAATTACACTCATTTCAAACATAGCTAAAACAATAGAAAAAATAATCTAAAAAATAATAGTCTCTTACCTTAACAAGCACAATTTCATCTCAAATAACCAGTATTTCAAAGAAGGGATTTCTACCCAAGATGCTATTATTTTTCTCACATCCAAAATAACAGAAAATCTAGAAAAGAGTAAACCACTCACAATGCTAGCGACCTTGCAAAATATGGGTTTCAGAGGAAACACATTCAATCTCATGGAGAGTTACCTAAAGACATAGAACAATACGTGAAAATAGATAACGTCAGTGAAAAAAAGAGTTATGAAATGCGGGAGTACCACAAGACACAGTTTTGGGCCCAACTCTCTTTACAATATATATCAATGACATATTACGATACGATACTTGTAGCAGAATCGTTTGCTTCGGTGATGATACACCAGTATTGTACAGTGTTGATAGCTGGAATAATCTCAAAAATAAAGTAGAAGATGACATGAGTAAACTCTTTGAATGCTTCGCGGATAAAATACTATCGATTAATAACGAAAAAACATTCTTTTTACCTTTCTCGTGCTATGCCAACTCACTACCCCAATATGATACATTGAATATCGGAAACAACATAACAATTCGATCAGCAGAAAAAATCAAGTATACAGGGATAGTGATAGATAGACACCTGAGATGGAACTATCATGTTGACCAAGTGACTAAAACATTGAGGAGCACACTTTATAGATTCAAGTAATTACGAAATATACTCGATACCTCGCGAATGAAAACAATTTATTATGCAATTATAGAGTATCGTCTTGCATATGGAATAGTAGGCTGGGGTGGAGTAGCAACATCACATTTGAAAAAATTAGATGTATTACAGAAAAAAATTCTAAAAATTCTCCTTAGAAAACTTTTCAAAGAATCAGAATTGTTCGACCTCAGACAACTTTACTTCCTAGGAACTGTTGTGGAACAACACAAAAAACAAACAAAACTGAACTATGTAGATCACAAGCATAATACAAGACTTAACAATACAAGACCTCTGAAAACCAGACTTGCACCGACAACTATTTCATTCAAAAATGATGTCAAATGTTTCATTTCAAAAACAGATAGAATTTCTATACATCGATTAATTGGTCCCTAGAATGCATGAATGCGATCATTTGCCTTACTATACTTATCCAGAGAAAATGGGTTCATGTTCATATTCCTCATATTTCTGTATATTTTTTCTTATGCTCCTCTAACCGCATACATTTCTTAAGTGTGCCTAACATTTGTTGCAATTCTTATACTTTTTAGATGATTTTCATTTTAACATTTACCATTTTTACTTTTTTTGCATTTTATTTTTACATATCACCTTTTCACATTCTTACATTACATTATATTTTTACATTTTAACATTTCTAACATTTAAGATTTCCACATCTTTACATTTTCCTAACCTGAATTATCAAATCCATTTTACTTTCACTGTTCTGATTTATAATGTGAATATTGTGAATAAAACAGTAATACCCACGCACCAGGTGTCCTTTGTGGGTTTCCTGAATTTGTTCAGATTGTTCAAATTGTTATTGACTGATCCTTATACTGAAAATTGAATAAATTCATATATTATTATTATTATTATCATATCTGTTGCTGTCTGCCACCAGGTGTTGCCCATCTTTGCACTTGGCTACACAGCGCTGATGAAGGTCAATAAGCCAGAACATGTATCCATGGTTGTAGGTTTCAAGGATAGTGGAATAGTGGATATTGCTGGGTTGTTTCAACAGGTGTTCATTCTTTGTAAGCTACTCAAAAGTCGACGTTTTGCCATCATCTCAGGACATTAACATTAACAGAGCAGTAACATGTCTTGATACTAATGCCATCTGAAATGATCATTACTTGCTATTTATATTTCCTATTTATTGATATTATTTTAATTTATAGTTTTTGTATAAAAAACTTGTATGTATTGACACATAATTATTCAAGTTACTACTGACACATATTTTAAGAATCTCAAAATAAATTCTAGGCAATCAAATCGTAACTCAAGTAAATGTTTTTATTTTGTAATAATTTCAACAATTTTCTGTGAAGTTTGATACAAATATATCAGTAGAGGGCATAACGTCAATATTTGGACATTTACCTTCTGTGACATCTGATGAGACATTTGCATGTCTAGGATTACTTTCAAACATTATGCTCGCAGTCTTCTTACAATTTAGGAATGTGTCTTTTATATCAAATCCCTTCGAATTTTCTTTCTACACCTTTTTGGTTAGTTTTAGTCGAGTGTAACTACAGTTTATCTCGAAACTCTTTATAAAATTATCGTTTTGGAGGTAATTGCAGTATCAATATTTCACGTTGAGAATGATTCAAAAATAAATTTTTCTAGTAACTTTATATCTTTTGAAAATGTTAAGTAGTTTTCATACCCTACTAGAACCAAATGTCAAATGGTTAAATTGGTTAAATGGTTACAAATTATAGTTTTAACAAAACATTTAATATTGCATCAAATTGAAAATAAACATTTTTTTGTAGCTGACTTTCAGCTTGTGCCATTTTGATAATTTTTCATGTTGATTGAAATTTTGTCTTGTATAATGTTAACTCTAAGATATATGAAGTATATTCCCTTGGAATCTCTCTTTATGTTTACTTCTTTCAAATTAAATGCCTGGTATCTGCTCAATAATGAATAGTTTTTGTCAATTTCTTTCCATTTTTCACCATAAAAACATTTGAACATGTATTCCTCACTTTTTTCAAATAAGGAATACAGGGTGGTTTTTCAGTATCCTAAAAGTTTCTGAAATGCAATTCAAGATTAGAATTTCTGTGATTAATTCTGTATTAACTTAGTTTTAATTACACAGGTAGTAAAGTTGAGGAAAATTTGAAAATTTCTCAGTGAAACTGATTGAACTGATATGTGTTAGGCTTTTTAAAATAGATTTTTCATTCAACTTTCATTTCAGCAATTCATTTTTGTTAAAATCATCACTCTGTATATAAAGTGTATGTTTTGTTGTGGATCTAGTGGCATCTTGGAAACACCGATAGGCAAATTGTAAAACTGTTTACATATTTGTGTTATTGTTATCAAAATATTTATCTGTACCTATAACTGGTTCCAAGACTATAATATGAGCTGTCAAAATTTAGCCATGATATTTTTATGTGTACTATTATTGATCAATTTCAGATAATAATTTTAAGACCAAAGTAATATTTCATTTCTAGTCACAATTTTTCAACAATGAATCATTGTTCAGCACATATTTTTTCACATCAGAAAAGAAGGTGACTGAAATTTTTATTTGAGATCACCATGTAACATTGAAATAAAACTATGTAATTTGCAGTAAGTGTTTGGCTTTTCAATTATACACCTAATGCTCGGAATTGAAATTTGATTAGAGTATATTATGAAATTCATTAAAAAGGAAATTAATTTATTCATTAAATATTGGATGTTGTTAACTTCTGGAAACTTATCTGGGAATCAATTCCAAATATCTGTATTATCAATATTATCATTTTGTTCCCAAAAAAGTTTTTTGAGATCTCTCATCAATGCACTGTTCAGTAATAACATGAAACAGTTTTGAGGGCTTGAATCATGAAAAATTATTAGTACATAATTGGAGTAATTATTGAAACTGTCTGTAAAAATGGACTATTCTATATGCATTGAAGATCTCGTAAACAGTCAGAGTTGGAGAGTAGATTAAATTGTGGTAAAGTTCCCTTTCTTCATATGTTGAATGATACTGAAATATCAACTCTAGCTTTTTCGGTTCCAGAGACATACATAAAAAAAAAGAAATTTTCTAACTTCTATTTTTTGTGCTCTACCTTTTCTATTTGCAGAAATCTTCCAGAAGTTTGGGGAAACTTTTTCTGTCTAACCCCCATTTTAGCTCTCGCGGTATTTAATCGGGAGTCAATCAGTAATAAAAAATATGAATTTTTGTTTTAGAAAAATGACCTGGGGCTGACCTCAAACTGTAAATAATCTTTCCTAATTCAAACACATATGCCGTTCTTAAGAGATGTTGCATATTTCAGAAACTAATGATAGAGATTCTGACACGTTCTCAGTTTCAAAGGTACTGGAGAAATAAACCTAATTATTTGATTTTGCTCTCATATGAATTTTCCAAATAACACTTCGTGTATGAACTTTGAATTAGGACAGAATTACAGTATGAAAAACCCTAGCTCATTTTTCTTAAACAAGATTAATATTATTCACTGGTTCAAACCAGAGCCCAAAAACAAAGCATTCGTGATCCAACACATGGCAATGCTGTTTTAACCTGCCATAGGTCTCATCAATGTTTCTGGGCCGAACCACGAATACATTTGTGTCTATAATTTTTCTACCCCTTCACATTATCAAAAATAAAAAATCATAAAGAAAACCGACTGATGAGTCTTAGTTATGTATACAGGTAATCCTCATGAGGAAAAATTAATAATACAAATACAGTATTTTCTTAAAACTAACTTAACCTTAATGTATGTATAAATGTAGACATATATCGATGTAAATATATAAAATTTTAATAATATAAACTTAAAATTATCATCCTAGCTGGTTATCTAATGAATTCTGTTGCTAAACTGTTTTTTAAAAGTATTTAGTGAAATGCCTGTAATGTCACAATCAAGACGGTTGGCTTCTTGCATAAACCTTAACATGGGTGCGAAGTATCCATAGTTGGTATGATGATTAAGTACAGCAAAAACCCATCATTGTTCCTAGTTGAACGAACAGGTACTTGGAATGAGACTTCATGTAATAGATCATTACAATTAATGTCACTTGATATAATTTTAAATAAGCTGATGATATCGTTATATTGATCAACTAAAAGAGAGGGTGAGAAGGTTTGCAATATCAAGTATATCCGTATAATCATATTCTCCAACTGTTAGCGAAGATTTGAAGGCAACAAGTCTGAGGAATCTATTATGGATAGATAGATATATTTTCACCATGTTACATATCGTCGCCGATCTACGAAAAACTCGCAAGCGACGAATTGGTGATTTTACAGGAGACACAAAAAACTGTGTTATTATTTCAATTCAGTAGTATGAAACATGTTCTTTTTTCTGTAATATAACGAACTGATAGCGATGAGTTTAGTGTATAGTTGATAAAAACAAAATAAATATAATGACCAACAAAAAATAAAATGTCGCTTACGAGGATTTCTCCTACAGATAATTTAAACAATGTTGATGGATACGAGGTTTTAATATTAGCTATAATACACAGAAAATAACAACTTTCAGTGGAAAAAACTGTATTATTCTTTAGTATATAACAAATCGAAAATTATTCTCTTACAAACTATGAATGTGGAAGCTCATCGTAAAATCTGTGGTAGTCACTTGGAATTACCTTTTTCAGCTCTTGGAGGTGATTGAATTTTTCCCCTGATATTTTCAATTTTTGAAAATAAAGCTGTGGCAATTCAAAAGGTCCTTTTTTCATACGTTGTGGTAGTTGAAGCCACTCGTCACAAACATTCAACTTATAATGTATTTGGCCTTCAGGTAAATATTTATAAGAACACACATCTGTAACTACAGGATCACCGGGTGCCTTTCCGGGTCGCACTGATGAGACATAATGGATAGTCGAAAAATCTTTGAAGAATGTGTGATCCAGGTAGTTTACGTGGTAAGGCTGCTTTGGTCTAATCTCTACATATTCTGGCATAATCAGATGGAAGGTAGATTTCTTTATTTTTTAGTTTAACCTCAATAGTGCTGTGTACGCTGTCGACCTCCATTTGGGTATGGCCCTTTTCTAGATAATGCTGAGTAATCGTGACTTTGTTCTCAATCGCAAATTTAAGCAGTGCATTTCCCAAAACAGCATTTCTGTTTTGATACGTGCAACCATCGCTTATGATAACCACCGAATTAGCCTGGTGTTTTTCTATTTCCTTTTCGAGGAAATCTAATACACAACTCGCGAAAACCGCTGCTACAAGACCACCTTCGCTTTCATTCCATAAATAGCAAGTGACGTCTTTTGTGGCAATGTTATGAAGTGTGAAATTATGTACACATACATATAATACAGAGCACTCGCCTTTAACATTGGAGATAGCTTCACAGCCTGCAAATCTATTGTGTATGTCAGTTGCTCTCCTCTAATGGCTTTATCTTTTTCCTATGCCTTAAGCTCCTTTTTCTCATCCTTACGTTTCACATGCTGTGCATAGACTTCCTCAGATACTTGCTTGTGTTTATATCCAATGCAAGTATCGCACTGATCCTTTTTGGGTTGAAAAAGTCCTAGATTGAGGTTCTTGAATTCTTCAAGAAACTGTTTCCTGGCTAATGCCGCTCTCCCCTCATTTTGGCATGCTTTAAGATAAATTCGATGTAATTCAGATTTGGACTCAATTACTGGTTCTAAATATTCTTTCGACGTGGAAGAGCGGCAGTAATGAGACGGCATTTTTGGCAGCCTTTTTAAGAAATCAACAGCAAATTCCCTATTTTGGCTTCTTCCAAGATTTCTGGATGTATTATTATTTTCCTGATTAGTTCTGGTATTCTGGTATAATATTCCATCGTTGCTTTTCAAGACCCAATTTCTGACTGTCCACTCTTTTAATCCAAAGGTCGACAGAAATAAAGTTTTGCAAACTGGAAACAGCTGAGTATTGGTCTTCAGATTGTAGTGCAATGTACCTTTTCTTCTTGATGGACTATCAGTATTTTTCCTGACTTGCTTTTTTTCTTTAAAACTGACTAGACCGTTAATATACACTTGCCTCTGTTTCCAGTCCATTTCTTTCCAAAACCTTGCAAACAAACGTTCTCTATCAGTTTCTAGGATACTTGAACAAAGCCTTGTTTTTATCCTTTTGCACTCATTGCTGGAACAAGGTTGACCCATTTTCCTTGCTGTTCTGTCTACACGGTAGCTTTTTCTTCCAGATTGGTCTTTTTGAATGCCAATATACTCTTCACCCTTCATACGTTTGAATCTATTTTTATTACACTGCCACTCCTCGGGTTTTGCTTTTATATTTCTTTTTTTCTGTTGGTTAGCTTCACGTTCCTCCCCTCTGCTTTCACTGTCGAGATGAATCAAATCCTCAGCAACATCGATATTATTGTCTTCGGTAATGTTAAAATCGTCATTATTACTAGTGGAATCACTGTCAAACTCGTTATCGGAAGGTCTGAAATCGGAATCTGAAGCAACCACATCAGTATATTGTAATCTTTCGTTTTCCACAAAGTCCTTATCTTGCACACTACTTGGCCTAGGTCGAGGTGAAGGTACACCTTGTTTTTTCTCTTGCAAAACCGAAGAACTGGAACATAATTTGGAATTATGGGAAAATCTTGCATTTTGCAAAAAAATGATAAACTTACGCTGATTCACCTTCAAAAGCCACTTGGAGAATATCGCCTTCATTGTTGTTGTCAGTGGGAGAAAAAAATTCTTTGGGAAGAATATTGTCATGTAGTATACTGTAAAAAGAGAGTGGAGATATAAAAAGATTAAGTTAGAAAATTAAAATGATAAAAACTTACACTGACTCTCCATTATCAAGCTCCATAACTAAATCGACATTTTGGACTTCATTGAACAATATAGCAGGATTCTCAATATTTTCTGAGCTATCACTGAGCATCTTCGGAAAGTCAGTATTATCATTTCGATTCTCAACAATAACAGCGGCATTAATATTGCCTCCGGAATTCTGTGCCAAGTTTAATAGTTTCCATCCCCTGCTACCTGGGTCCGTTACTATTCAAAAAGAGAAAAAACTCGTAAGCGCATAAAAAGCCTGCTTTCAAACCATGCGAAAAACACGTAAACGCCAGACTTATTTTATTAGGATCAAGAATGGTATCCAAAGCGTGAGATACTGATCAATACAAAGACAATAATTGAAAGTATTATTGTTTAGACAACACTACACTAGAATTTCATATTATGACATTTACTCACCGAAAATTAAGTGGTAATTTCAATACCAAGCTGCACACACAAACGAACATAATGGCTGACGGAGCAATACTGTCGCTTACGAGTTTGCATTGCACAGTAAAATGCATTGTCTGGTCACGAGGTTTTCTCAGAAGTCTGTGACCTGCGCAATTATGGCTAGTCCCTTGCGAGCTTTTCACAGCACGCACCAAGGCAGATTTTAGATTTAAATAACTCATAAGCCCATTTGGGCATGCTTGTCGCTTACGAGTTTTTCGTAGATCAGCGACGATATGGTGGTTTTAAGAAAAAAAAATTTACCAAATCTCCCTAACTTCTTCATAAAGTATATCTTTATATAATTATAATATCCGCCGCTCGAACCAAAATTACAACAACTTTTCTAACCCGTTCCGCCACCTTGAAGACTTCAATATAGAAGCTGAATGGCAGGCACTATTTTGCCACAGTCCAATTCAAATGATCTTGCAAACGACTTGGTAGAACTTTGAAGGAATTAGCTCCAAAGGCAAGTTTACACTGATCCTATGAATATCAAATTTTCTCTAAGTTTGAACTCCACAAAACATTTCCAGCATAAATTTTCCTTACAAGAGAAGTAATTCAAGTCAAATATTTTAAATAAACGCTTAGTTACTTCAAAAACTACACCTCACGATTTAATCTCCACAAATTTTATATATTTGCGTTGTTCCTCTTGCTATTATATTCCAGTTTTCGCAATTCTTTCATCCATTTCATTTTTCTGATTTTTATGCCATCTTGCGCTGCCTGGCTTCTATTTGATGTTTTCAGTTGGATGAATCTTGGAAACACTTCCTTCTTGATGCAAATGTTGAAAAACCAGATATTCTGATTAGTTATGACACACCGAAGAATTAACTTGAAGTACCACAAGGCCAAGAAACTAGTCGTAGCTTCCTTTAATTTTCTGATTGATT
>WOGL01000128.1:0-20253 GCA_015342145.1 Leptinotarsa rubiginosa | reverse complement strand
GATGACAAGTAACCGAACTTGTTTTTTAAAATAAAGGGAATATCTGTCAAAAATAAGCAAAACGTTAACTTTATCCTAGTTGCATAAAATTTTGGCATATGGATATGAAATTGCCGTATACACAACTTTTTCAAGTAAATTTTTGTAAAATTCGATCTAGAAATGCACTTTTTCATTTTTTTTTTCAAAAAAGTTGAATTTGACAAACACTGAACGTCAGTGGGTCGCAGTTGGCCGCATCATTTTGAGTTAANCAAACAAGTGTCGAAGTTAAACTTCGTTGAAACTTTTCGAAAAAAAAGTTTCCCATATGGTGCGCACTTTAATGGTGACACTGTATATATTTTTATATCGAACACTTTATCTAAACACCAGAAATGAAACACTTTTCTCGATGCGCGATTTAGCGATTCACCATCATTTGTTGTTTCATACGAAAATGTCAACAAATTGAATACACATTTTCGAACATAAAATTTGAAATAGTAAGGCTCAGCAGAAACAATTGAAAAGTAGTGAGGAATCGGAAAACTAATTATTGCCACCACGTCCACTCAGAAATCCCTAATTCAGATGAATCAAACATTTTGCAGGCACCGGAAATCGGTTGTTTGCTTATATTTGTCTACAATCACATGCTCTCTAATCGGTTGAATATTACATCCAATATGTGGCATAGGTGTTGTGTAATATTACACACGTTGTGTAGGTACTAGTCCGACATATGACGAATATTGCACAACCAGCAAGGGAATGCGATATACCAGTGGGCAATGTACAATCGGTAATTACTGAATTATTGAACTGGCGAACTACTTGACGACATCACTACAGGTTACCGTTCGCCGAGTTCTCATTGGAATTGATATAGAATAGAATAGAAATTCATTTATACTGAACAACAAACAAAATGGTTTCCACTTACATAATGCACAGTTATTTTAAAGTTCTTTACATATAGTATTTATTGATTGATACAGTTAAAATCCATATAAAATATAACAATATAAAACAATCAATAATAAAAGTATCGTAAAAAAAAAAAATCAGACACATTTGAGCATTCGAGGGAGTTGTCCCTCTGTAATACTGAATATATCCAGTTTACAGTCCCTCACCATTTTGTTAACGGTCTCGAGATATTGTTGAAGAGGAGACAAATTGTTTGAGACACGAAATAGATTGTCTCTTCTTCTCAGTTTTACGTCAGGTACAATAAAATCAATGGTATAGAGAATTTCAGGTACTTTCAGCTTTCTAACAATGTTGAAAAGAAAAATCATTTCCGGGGACTCACGACGGTTTTTTAATGGTTGCATATTAAATTCTTGTAATTGACTAGAATTCGATATAAATGAAGGCCAGACATTGTGTTTTCAAAAGAGAGTGTTTTTGATAATCGTTTCTGGACTTTTTCTATAGTATCAGACTATAAAAGTTCTTTGGATTCCAAATGACACAACCATATTCCAGCTTAGAACGAACAATGGAGTTGAAGAGCAACAAACAAGTATCGTGATTGAATTCACGACTAGATCTAAAGACAAAACTCATTTTTCTATAACATTCAGATCCGAGAGAAATTGAACACACCAGTAAAAATGATCCCGAGATCTTTCATCTCATTGATTCTTTTTAAATTGGTGTTATTAATAAAATAGTCCTTGGTAGTGGGTGACTTTCTTCGTGTGAAACTCATTATTTTGCATTCAACTTCGTTGAGAGATAGGTCAGATACTTAAAAGTAATAAAATAGATTATTGAGATCATCTTGGAGCATATCAGAATCTTTTTCGCTTCCGATTCTTCTGAAAAGCTTGAGATCATCGGCATATAGGAGAAAATGAGAATGCCCGATATTCCGAAAAACGTAATTAACAAATAACATGAAAAGGAGAGGTCCCAAAATCGAGCACTGCGGAACTCCCGAAGTAGCGGTGAATTCAAACGAAGATACGTTGTTGAACTGTACGAACTGTATTCTGTTGGATAGATAGCAGTGAAAAAAATCAAGTGTGCTGTTTATGAAACCGAATGCTTTTAATTTCAGGATCAAAACCTCGTGGTTAACTCAGTCGAATGCCTTAACGTTATTGTTCACTTTTCACTTTCTTTTTCGTTATATAGCTCAATTGGACCATCAAGAAAAAAATTCATCGAAAATAAGTTTGTGGAAAAAGGAACACTCTTTCGTAATTCAGACGACCATTATCAACATGTTATTAAATTTTTTTTCTACATTCTAAATCATCTCAATGTTTTAAATTATATTCAAAATACTCTAGTCTGTGAAGTTAGTCCTCATTTCTCGAATGAATTCCATTATTTTCAATACTGACAACCCATGCGCGGAGAAAATATTTGACTTTGGTAATCATTTCAAAAACACGGAAATGAACATTTAGAACCATTATGAGATAGCTGACAACCAGAGCCCAAACACAATGCAATTACGATTCAATAATACAATATTTCAATATTACAATATTACAATATTACACTATTTCGAACCACTTAGGTTATCAGTGTTGCTAGGATGGACCACAAGCCTATGTAAGTTATTGGCTATGCCATTTCCCTTTACTAAGACGACATCTATGGGATTGACGTAGAACTGAGTCATCGAATATCGGAGATATTCGAAGAGGCTCCCCAAGGCGGTCAGTTGGAAAGCCAAATTTGGACGAGATTTGTCCCCTCTCTTCCACTGCAGTTTTCACTGCAAGGCAACTTGCTCAAACACAACGCATTCATGATTCAACACGACAGCACTGTTTCGATCCGCCATCGGTCTCATCAGTGGGGCAAGGCAAGGCTGAAACACAAATTGATTTCCTCGTTTTATCCTTGATATTCGAAGATTGTGCCCACTGTCGATCCCATATGCTTGTCCTTCAAGTTGTGTTCAAGTTGAATAGCCTAGCATTTGTTCAAAAAATAGAGTGAATTTTGATTTTTCTCGAAAAATATTTATTTATGCAATAATTCAGATTTCGTTCCTTTCAAATCAGTGCGCCTCCGACATAATACACTTGTGTTAGCGTTTTCCCAACCCTTGGAGGAGTTCTGATATGTACTTTTTGGTACATATCAGTACCAAAACATCGTCTGTTCATAGGTTTCTTCAATCTCGGGACAACGAAAAATTTCACAGATGGCCAAATCTGGTGAATACCGTGGCTGAAGCATGATTGCGGTGTTGTTTTCGACCAAAAAATCACGAACAATAGTACTTTGGTTTCGATGTTGTATACCTATAATTTTTCATCAGATATGACCCTCTCAAGAGATTCTGAATCGTCGTTGACGTTATTCAACAATTTCTCATGCGATGGTGTGTTTAGTCAAAATTCAGCAATTTAGGAACGAATTCGCTGCCACACGCTTCATATCCAAAATTTACGAAAAAATTGCATGTCATGAGCCAAACAATATGACGACATCCTCATCAACTTTTCTAATAGCGATTTGACGATGTCATCACAATTTTCTCCACTTTCTCAACATTCTCATCGGTTGTTGACGTGCTCGGGCGTCCAAGGTGAGCATCATCATTCACGTCTCGACTTTCTGTGAAAAGATTGTACCAGCTGTGAACATTTTTCTTACTCAGAGTACAATCGCCTTATGCCACCGTCAACATGTCAAGTATTTTCGAGCACATAATTTCATTTTCCACACGAAATTTGATTAAAATTTCTCAATATATTTCTTTCGATGTAGGAATGTACGAATCCAGCAAGATTTTTTCCGGTCCACGTATACGTTAGAAACGTAGTTTCTAACGTATAGCAAGATGGTGAAGAGACACTAAACAATTTTCTATTATATCTAAAGTCTCTCGACCCAAAAATCCAATTCACAATGGAACGAGAAACCCAAAGGACTACAACCTTCTTGGATGTTTTTGTGAACATACGTGTGTACACGGGACATTGGGCCATAGAGCATACATGTAACCAAAACACACAGACAGGTACCTGAATAAAAACTCCAGCCACGAAAAAAGAGAAAAACCGACGCATTTGTCAACCTAAGAGTCTCCCTGAAGAACTAAGTCACCTGAATAATGCTTTTGTAGGGTTCAGCGAAGTAGAATATGATCGGGTCATACCACCCAGGCGAAAGAACGCCAAAGTGAGAGTATCTCTGATTTACCTCGCAGCACAATAATTTACAAGATTCTCTCTAGAGAGCCGACTGCTGAAATTGGGTCACTTAAACGACCCGATGGAACATTCACGACCTCTAGTGGAAAAACGTTAGAGCTTTTGATAGAAAACCACATTCCTGGAGATCTGACTTTTGATAACAACAAAACTCCCAACTTCAAGGGCGCTAAACGCCAAAAAAAGAACGATTGGGAGGTCGCAAAGAAGGTTATCATAGCACCGGCTGTTGAATGGACTATCAAGTCGTTTCAGCCCTTCAAATCTACTAGATAGGATGGCATATTTTCAGCTCTTCTTCTAAACGGACTGGAAATGATTTTACCTAGTCTGGTGTGGAACTATATACCACCCAGTTGGTTGGCAGCAAGAGTGGTATATATACCTAAAGTGGGTCAAAGAGACCCACACCCTGAATCGGTACGACCAATCAGCCTTACATCCTTCCTGTTGAAAGAACTTGAGAGAATACTGGACGGACACATCAGGAGGGTAGCATTATATGCATTCCCCCTGAATAATCATCAGTATACTCAACAAACCGGTAAATCGACAGGTTTAGCATCAAACAACCTTGTAGAGAAAATCTCCCAATCCCTTGACAACAAGGAGATTGCGGTTACTGTATTTTTTGATATTGAAGGAACATTTGACAATGCACTACCTGAATCTATAGGATTGTCTCTGCTAGGTAAGGTATATAGTCGATCATAACTGGCTGAATCTATGCCATGCTGGTAAAGAGAACTGCAACTACGATACTTCGAAGACAGGCCATTAGGTTCAGGATCACCAGGGGCTGCCCTCAAGTTGGAGTACTATCTCCATTTGGAATGGAGGTGAAATATCTTGGCATTATCCTTGATAAAAGACTCACCTGGAACGCTCACTTGGAAAAAGTTGTACAAAAACCAAGACTGTATCTATGAACATGTCAACAAATTTGTGGTAAAACTTGGGGTTTAGGTCCCAAACAAACCCATTGGATTTATGTGACGATTGTCAGACCAATGATCACTTATGGTGCAATTGCCTGGTGGCCAAAGACTTTACAAAAAACGGCCCAAGCGAAACTATCAGGCTTACAGAGACAGGCTTGTCTGGCTATTAGTGGTACCATCAGTACCACACCATCAGCGGACATAGAGATCCTTCTAGATCTACCTCCTCCCCACATTTTTTCGGAGAGAGAGAGGCCAGATGGACTGCATACAGACTTGTGCACATTGCCAGTTGCATAAATTAATTTAATGCAGAGTGCAGCAGACTGTTGGTTGACACCGAAAGTCACAGCATTCTGGAAATAACCTCTGACTTTATGCCGCCAACTGTCAAATACGAACTGCCTTATAAAGTACTATTCCCGAGTAAAGAGGGCTGGATCCTCTGGGAGAAAGAAATATGAAGAGCAGATAGTTGTTGGTTCAGATATGGATCAGAAACATCTCCCAGTTCTGGTGCAGGTGTTTTTAGTCGCAGACCCAGGACAGATATATCTACCTGCCTAGGAGGGTGCTGCAAGCAGTTTCATCGGACCAGATCCTGTCATTGGCATCGNNATTGGCTCACTCCAAGGCGTTCATTCACCCTTCGAAGCTTGATACCAAACAATTGCTGGACTACTACAGTAGGGGTGAACTACGATGTCTAACAGGTCACTGTCATTTGAATCATCATATGCAGAGACTTGGACTGTCAGTAGACAGTGTATGTCGCCTCTGTTTGGAAAATGATAAAACAACAGAACATATACTTCGTGCCTGCTCCGCTGGGGACCAAATCAGGTTTTCAGAGTTCGACAGAGCCGTACTCTTACTATCTGACCTGAAAGACCACCCACCATATGAACTAAACAGCTTCGTTAAGAAGGTGGTTTTATTTGGTCGAATGTGAATAGATGTGAGTCACAATAAATCCCTGCGGGTTGCGGTGGAGGGTCGAATAGACCCACTCACTTTAGACCTAACCTAACTCCTACTAAGCCCATTGAGGAATAAGCTTTCCTCCCGTATGTTGGAAATATGACAGACCGGATTGGTAGAATTTTGGAGACACACGACTTGCAACCAATATTTAGGGCATCCAAAACTATCACAGAGAGTCTGAGGTCAGCTTTAGCAACACCCGGGGTATACCGGATTCCTTGTAGCTGCGGGTCGGTCTACATTGGAACCACGAAAAGAAGTATAGGTAACCGTTTCTCTTGACATAAGAGAAATTGCAAACCGATAAATCCGCTATTGTCCAACATGATCTGAAAAAAGACCCTCACATTATCTCGTTCGAAGATATAACAAAAATTCGCTAAAACTCAAAATAACTATCCAAGAATAAATGGAGACAATAGAAATTCACCAACACAAAGATAATTTAAAAAGAAAAGTAAAAAAATTCATCTAATCCGAATATGAGGAACGAAGCAACGGCCGCTAATAACGATATGAAATCGAAGGCAAATTTCAACATTGTAGTTTCTGTATTGGGAACAACTCTAGACTTTCACCTTCACCTCATCGCCTTAAATAATGTCTGCCGCAATAGTAGACGAAATTTCAGGCACAAAAACCTGCAGACCACGGCCAAAAAACTCTGACACAGTTATGTACGGCCGTAAAAGTGTACACTCTTTGATAGAGTCAGTTGAATTAAAAACAGTTTTGAAAATAGTTTACAGAAGAACCGGAATTTAACAATTTCAGATTTGTTTTTTTAATGTTATCTAAGAAAATATTGAAAACTTATAACAATTTTCCTTTGCACCTTTTTAAGCCAAACGAAATAACGCTTACGATTATCAATCTGATATTTGGTCAATGAGAACGGAACGTATCCGGAAATTTTGAAAAATTTTTTGAAAAATTTTTGAAATGGGAGGACTCTTTCTCAATTTCTTGAAAGATAGTAGTAGTTGATGAAGACTACTAAGACTCACAAGAGTTTAAACTGGTTCAGAGCTTAAACCTTTTTGCACTCCATATGAAAAGTGTTAATAATACTATAGAATCTCTGAAAATATATGAATGAAAACGAGAAACGCCTCGAAAACTTCGTGGCGAAATTAATACCTGTGATCTCAGCAACGTATCCTATAAGTATCGATCACAATCGTCAAATTCCTTACACACCGTCCCGTTTTCTTTCATCGTGCACCCTGTTGAACGTAAATAGCGGGAGCAATAATTACTTTGGCTTTCCAGTATAAAAGCTGCCCTTAACAACATCGCAGCGGGTTATGACACGACAGTTTTGTTTTATTTACCTTCAGCAAACCACACCGCAGAATCCCCTAGGGTTGGCTGCAGTGTCTGTCAGCGCCAACTTACCATATAATCTCCGAAATGCAGGTTGCCTACCTTGCTTCTCCACATGCTCGCATGCCTGGTTGGAATAATTGGGACCTGTGTGTGATAACGTGGGATTGTCGCAAATGCTGATGATGCCATTTCAGCAGATGTGATTTGATTGGGCATCCAATAGTGATAATGAACATTTCATTGAACAAATTTTGTACAACAGACACATATTTCAAGTCATATACAGTGCATTCCACTTAGAATGAGCTCCCTGAATATAATATTTGATAATGAGGCGGTGGAAAAATCGTGAGACACGTCCAGTTTGTATTTCAAGGGGACAGATTTCTACATGAACTACGTCATAACAACCCTCAAAACAAAAAATATCAACTGGGAATAATAGTCGAGTGACATCTCTTTTCATTTCTCAATCGAACTCTGTGAAAAGTTTGACATTACAATGATAAAATATGTCAGAAAAAATACTCTCTCAAGATTTTTGATAATTCTTAAGTAGAACGTCAACCTGAACAGACAATTTTGATCTTTGAACAATTCAAACCAATGAATGACACCAACGAAAATACTACAAATGAGAGCACACGGTAGAAAATTGCGATACGGCGCTAAATTTCATCACGTGGTTAGGTGAGGTTAGGTTAGGTCTAAAGTGAGTGGGGCTATTCGACCCTCCACCACAACCCGCAATGGTTTATTATGACTCACACCTATTCACACTCGACCAAATGAACCCAGCTCCTTAACGAAGCCGAAGAGTTTGTATGGTGAGTGGTCTTTCAGGTCAGATAGTAAGAGTACGGTTCTGTCAAACTCTAAAAACCTGATGGTTACTGCTGAAGTTGTTGATGTTTATCATTTTGAAATAATCACATGTTGAAAGGTAGGACTTCGATAATCCTGAGCTCTAACAAGTATCGACACATGAGAGTTCTCGTTCATGACGGAGCTGGTTAACGGAGAAACAGATTTTGACTGTCAATGTTTGCCCTCTTTGTCCTTGAGTCATTATATACTTCATTATATTTTGATTGGAAGAGTGGGTTTTTAGGCACTATGAACGTAGAAAATCTACAAAAACCACTGCTTGTGTCTTCAACAAGAATAATCTGGACAGAAATGTAAGACATGAATATGTATTGGAATTGTTTTATAAATTCAATGAAAGTGCTGACTTCAATCACGAACAGCATGGCCGTTTAAAAATAGTCAATAACAAAGGCATCAATTTTGCAGATTCGGGCCACGTTACCTTGGAAAATAAGCAGTATTTGATTAAATTATTCCAAATATTAGGAGTGAGTCGTACCAACATTTTGAGCATTCTTCATCGTCTCAAATTCCACTTTTACAATATGAAACTGATTCATGAAATGAACGAAAATGGTTGCAACAGATTTGAGAGAGCCTCACGAAACGTGGCATAAAAGTTGAAAGGGTTCTGCGTGTTCGGCGATTTTCTGCTATCGGAAAAATGTTGATCAAATAATTACCATTAAATTTTGTGTACAAATATAGTTGAGCACTCAAGAATACTTGAAATGTTGACAGTGGCGTACGTTGATTGTACTCTGAGTCAAAAATATTTACAAGTAGTATTATAAGCTTTTTACAGAAGTTCGAGGGGTCGTGAATGACGATGGCTCGCCATAGGCGCCCCAGCACATCAACAAACAATGAAAACATTGAGAAAGCGAAAAAAATTTTACAGAGAATCATCAAATAACTATAAGAGAAGTTGCTAAGTATGTCGGCATATCGGTTGGCTCATACCATGCAATTTTTTCTGAAATTTTGGGCTTGAAACCTTTGGCAGCAAAGTTCGTTCCAAAATTGCAAAATTTTTAACAAAAAACAACAGCCGTATGAGCATCGCTCAACGGTATATGGCATCGAAACCAAAGTCCAATCATCCCAATGGAAGAGCCCGGTAGGACCAGGACAAAGCATGCCAAATTTATCAAATGTCAAGGTTTTGTTTACTTTTTCTTTCGATGACCGTGGCGCAGCATCAGAATTTTTTTCCTCATAGCAGTTATACGTCGCTTGCAAGAAGCAATACGAAGAAAACGTCCTGTATTGTGGCTTTTGCATCACGATAATGCACCTGCTCACTTTTCATTGCTTGTTCGTAATTGTTTGGCAAAAAACTACACGGTAATCATACCCCAGCCACCGTATCGACCAGATTTGCCTCCTGTGACTTTTTCCTGTTCCCAAGATTGAAGAGACACATGAAAGGACGGCGTTTTGCAACGATTCAGTAGATAAAAATTGCTGAGAGAGCTCAAGGACATACCAAAAATTGTAAGGTGAAGTGGGGTAAATGTGATAACGGGGTAATTGTGATAACGCGCAGCAATTAATATTCAAATTCATAATTGAAACTGCCATCTATCTTACAACTCTTCAAGCTTGTATACGAATAAGTACGACACTAGACGAAACGATATTACGTGCTGGTGTAGTTGCAAACGGCGTTACAATTTCTGATTATCGTATTACCTAACTGTCAGATCGACAAGTGTTTTGAAATTTCCCCGAGAAACTATTGCTGATAAGGTAAGTCCACACCGGTATATCTGGCATTATGTTCTTGAGTTATATTTTGTGTTTATGAATCATTTTGATGCAATAATCACGCCGCTATATTATTTGGGCATATATCACATTTGCCCCTTGGAAAGTACTTAGGTGGGGAAAATGTGATAGACGAATTTGGGGTAATTGTGAGATATATAATACATTTACCCCGTTGTTCCAGATACATCATGGTTCGAACATACATCAGGAAAAAAGTACAGATGACATGAAATATTCCAAGGAAGCGTTGAATTCAGCAATAGAAGAAGTGATTGCAAGACGGAAAACCATATATGGGGCTTCAAAAGAATACAAAATACCATATGTAACACTATATAGTCGTGTTAAAGGTATCCGAGGACAGAAACAAAATGATAAAGGACGTCCTACAGATATTCCAATAACAGAAGAACTGAAATTGGCCAATGGCCTGAAAACTTTAGAGAAGTGGGGATTTGGGTTGTCGAGGAAAGAAGTATTTGAAGTGGTTGGGAAATTTGTAACGGAAAACAAAATCAAGACAAGTTTCCAAAATGGAATCCGTGGTGAGGACTTCAAAAAACGTCATAATATGAGCTTGAAAATTCCACAAAATGTGGAATATGCTCGTAAAAAAGCATTAGACCCATTCATAATCTATGAATATTTAGACTTGTTGGAGAGAACTTTGATAGAGCTTCAACTTCTCGACAAGCCACATAGAATATGGAATTTAGACGAGAGCAGCCTAAGTATAGACCCTAGAAAGTCTAAAGTGGTCGGTGCAATCAACAAACCATCGTCAAGAACTATAAGTTCCCCGGGTAAGGAGAACACTACAATCTTGCTAATGTGTAATGCAAGTGGCGATAAAGCGCCACCATTAATAATATATAAAGGCAAACACCTATGGGACCAGTGGCTTGCTCCTCCGAAAACAGATTTTCCAGGCACCGTATATGCTGCAAGCAAGAAAGGCTGGATGGAGAGTGATATTTTCACAGGATATTTCCTGAAGACTTTGATTCCAGCCCTTGGACCAGAACGTCCTGTTTTGATAATTTACGATGGTCATTCAACCCATGTAGGTTTAAAAATACTTGAAACAGCAATTCAGAATGATATTACAATATTGAAGCTTCCCCCGCACACCAGCCATTTGCTACAACCCTTGGATCTTTCTGTTTTTCGGCCATTCAAATCGAAATGGGATGAAAAACTCATTTCTTGGCAACGACAACATGTGGGCCAGAAATTACCGAAGAGAATTTTCTCACAGTTTCTCTGTTCCACCTGGAAAGATATTTCAACTGAAGTTATAAAAGGTGGATTCCGAAAAGCCGGAATTTCACCATTGAATAAAAATATCATTCCAGAAGAAGTTTTCCCACCAGAAGCTCTCAAAAGATGGAATGATCATAAGGTTGTTGAATACAATGCAGAAGCTGTCGTGATGACAAATAGTCTTACTGTTGATGGAAGTTCGAAACCAGATGATACTGAAGTGGTTAGTACATCAGGAGAAATATCAACAAATATAAATGTGATAAAAAACACAGCTACGAATGGGCATTCGATTCTAGATGACAATGTAGTGGCTTCGACATCGTCAGAAATATATGTAAAAGAACCTAGTGGTAACAACTCGTTCGAAAACCTATTATTAGCTTCAGTTCGCCAAGTACCTAAACCAGTTCAACAAAAAAAAACAAAAATGTGTCACGGTTCGGAATTGTTAACATCAGAAGAGGCGATGAATCGACTAAGAGAACAAATTAAAAAACCGCAAGGAAATAAAGAAAAAAACGAGCAGAATCAACAAAGAAAATAAGAAAAAGCGTAAACTTTCATCCAGCAGTGAAGACAATGAGCCAGAGTCCCCACCTTGTATGGATTCTGACAACTCAGAAGAGTTTTGGCAGGAAATAGAGAATAATACAAACGATGAAAATGAAGATATTGACCAAACTATAACTCTTACTTCTTGGGTATTAGTGGAATACCATACCAAGAAAACGACCAAGCATTTCGTTGGAAAGGTGACCGAGGCTTGTGACGATGGTTGGATGGTCAAATTCACAAGATTTTCAAAAAACACATTTTCGTGGCCAGAAGCGGTGGATAACGACATTGTTAAGCAAAGTGATGTAGTTATGGTTTTGCCAGAGCCAACTGTCAATAGACGCGGTTCTTTTATATTCGCGGTGTCATTCGAAGGCTATAACTTAGCCTATTAGTGTGTTATCAATGTGAATGTCAGATCTATTATTCATATTTATATTTTTCCTTATATTTCACGTAATACTTTTTATGATCAGAAAATAAGTTCATTTTACAGTTTGACGAAGGAATAGAAAAAAATTCATAACTTTTTTCTTTATTAAGATATTTTAAGTTTGTGAAAATTAAAATAATCAATAAACTATAAATGTTATACATTTGCCCCATTCAATTCCAAGTGAGTTATGCATAGGAAGGTATATATCTTTATCACATTTGCCCCAAATGTTGGGGTAAATGTGTTACACCTACATTGTTTATAAAAATACCACCTCAGATTTTTCAACAAGGCACTGAAAATATGTATGTCCTATTATCAGTTTTAAAATATATTTTTATCATCGTTGTTGAACAAGGAAAAATATGTTCCATCGAAAGTATCAGTTATAGCCCTTTCTTCGCGAACTATTGAAAAACTATATCACATTTACCCCACTTCACCTTGAATCAGATGTCTGTTAAAATATGTTTTTCCGTTAACGATATCATTCACAGAATTCCCACTTTTTTTATCAAGATGAGGTAGTAGAAAGCCAAAAACTTTCTTTCTCAAAAATTAATCACTCATGAAAATATAACCCTTTCAATTTAAATCTCAATTGTTTTTAATATATATGAATATGTTAGAGCGTTTTGAAATATGTAAAATTTTTTCAAATACCATTCGGGGTTACCTTGAAAGTTCTTATTATAACAAACATAAATGAATAGCCCCCTTTGCACGTACACCATCTATAGTTCGACACAAAACAAAGTTGAAGTTTTATGATAAGTAGAATTGGAACCTCTGGAATGTGGAATGAATTCTCAGAATTGTTTCTCCTCTCGAATTTTTCTGAGCAGGTTAGCATCTTCTGTTCATATAATAAAAACAAATATTTCACAACTGAAATACAGCATCTATATCCACTCTTCAATGAAGAGATGATTGTTTGGAATGGGACCATTGTCGTTGTTAATTAATCTCATTCCAGATTTTTCGATATCTAAACTCTCGAAGAGGTCTAAAAGTCTCTTGATAAGTGTCAGTCTCAACAATTTCAAGTTTTTCTCATTAATTCTGCGGGCGTCCTCCAAGGTAAATTAAACGATACGTGACTTTTCTGGTTTGCGAAACGAGTTATTATATATATTTAGATTTGTTTGACCGACATACTTTCCATCACTTTCCTCACAGTTAATTTTTTCAGAATCTTAGATGTTTCAGATGTTCACCTCGATAAATTACTTATCGTGGTGGACCAGAAGTTTGCCTTTTCCACACCTGTAGAAAACTCTCCATTACAATTTTAATTTTTTTAGATTGTGAACGGATGCCGTGGCGACAGGTCGCCATGTGCAAGCGACTGTGCGATTCTCTTTCTGAGCTCACTGAGCTCGGATACCTATAGTGTATACAGTTGTGTCTACTACAGTATACATACCCTTTGTTTTACTAAATGAATAATTTTTTTAAATTATCAAAAGTAAAATATGTCTTTTTTGTACAAAATAATTTCGATGTATCACATCTGCCAGGCGTCACGTGACTGCTCACAATTTTTTTTATCTGTATTCATTTTGAGAATGTTTCTGGTGAATAAACCCTTTGCCGTCTTATTCACCTAATTCACAAGGCTGTTTTTCCCTGGGAGGATAAATGAAAAAATCGTTTATATAGGATGATAATAACTTCAATACTGTTCCTTGGGGGATACCATGTTTCTATTTAGTTATTGACTTGTTACAATTTTCTGCTGTGAAAATCATAATCATAATCAATCATAATCTATATATGCAACTGAGCTATAAATATTGAATTTGATCAAACAATCAATGACTTTGTGTAATTAATACTTTCAGCTTCAGATTACACGAATCCACATATTATTTAGTTGCGTATTTGAATCAATTCTCATTTGTTGGTTGATGTCGTAACTTGCCTTTCCAACTGAACAATATCATGGACCTGACACACAAGAGTAAACAAAATGAATTGTCATCCCCAAACGAGAGAAACTTTGATATTTCTCTCACGCAGACAAGCCTAAATATTCTCAGGACGAGTAACTCATTGATTGAATCAGATAAACGACAGAAAAACCAATTTTGGAAATTGTAACCACAGAAGAAGAATCATTTACTGTGTCACATATTAGGTATTGTCTGAGGTACAAACAGTACCTGGCCCTTTCATATCGGCTGCGAAGGTCCTTGGTGATTGTTTACTCTTATGTGGCCTTTGCGGTGCAACTTCATGACTGGGTTTCAGTTTGCTGTCTTCCCATGCATAGCTACGTATCGGAGGGCATCATCCACCCTTCTTTCGCCAAGATAACTCTGATACTCTCCAAAAATATTCCTAAGATTTTTTATGAATAACTTTGATACAACTTGTAAGTTGACCCTGAAGAAGCCATCATATAGTGAAACACATATTGTTCATGGAACTGTTTATGTGAAAATCTCAATGTTTGATGAGAATACATTTGGAAATTTTTATGCATAGCTTTCGGTCTCGACTTGATTGCAATAAAAAGTACAAAATTCAAAACATCAAAGCGGACGTTGTAGAATGGAACTTATATTTTGAAATTAGAATTATGACAGTATAAATGTTACACATACCTGTTGTAAATTGAAACTAACGAAACGCAAACAACTAATAAGTCCAACATGTTGAAGGCCGAACGTAAAAAGGCACCCTCGTGTAATATGCATCCATATGCAATGGTTTTCAGCATCAGTTCTATAGAGAAGATTACGGTGAAAAAAACATCGAATTTTGAAAGCACCTGAAAAAAAAAGTCATGAAATATTACATTTTTGTGTGAAAGTCTCATATTTATCAATTTCGTGGTTCTTTATTTCCTACAACTAGGGCAACTTTGTATTATTTGTTATTTCTAGTTTATTCATCGGAAATTTCACCTGCGCATCTTGGGTACAAGTTTGAATGAATTCAAATATTATTTTTGGAAAATAAATTAACTTCGATTTGTTTTTTAACATCTATTTTTCACATGCCATCTACTAACCTTGTTTGTTTCTGATTCCGAATCAATGGGATCTTCAACAGCCAACAATGCCGATGATACCATGATACATACCAATATCATATTACTAAAGTAACTGTGGTTACATAGCCAGTGACAGAGAATGCGAAACCTAAAAGGGAAAGTACAGATTTAGGGTTACTGATTCGTCAAATATGATTTTATATCAAATAACAGGCTCGGGATTCTACTGAATAAGATCGTTTCAAACGAATAAATCAACCGTTTCATGGAAAACACTCCAAAGTCGATATTTTCAGTATTTATCGTTCAATAAAATATTGTTGTCAAAATTCATATTATTTTTCGATACATTTTTTGTCGTAATGAGTCAACGTACAATCAAGCAGTTTCAATGAACTCAGTTCAATCTAACGCATTATATGCTATAAGCTAAACACACAATCAATGAATGAATTCATTCCCAATACGCAAAAATATATAAATATATTTTCTCAGTTTCGAAACAAACCTTGAGAAATTTGGCGGAAGAGAAGAGAAATTAATAGAAAGGAAAAAAATTTTGAAATCATACTTTTTACGAATACTCAGAACTATTTAATGCATCGCCTAATTTACCATCGCAGATTTCCTTTAATGGGCAGTCACATTCTAGGAAATAAGAATTAAAACGTAGAATTGGACCTTCTGGTATAAAATGAATCTATTGAAAACAATTTTCCCACTTCAGAACAAAAATATTGTCTCTCGAAGCGCGTTCCGTGTGAAGTGTTTTCAATAGATGTAATAAGAATGATTTATCACAGAAAGCAACAAACAATGCTTTCACGGCAAAGTTATAAAAGCAGATGGGTATTCCAGTGGCGTGTCGCTATAAATGTAAAAAATTATGGAAACTTTTATTGAATCCTAGGCCGACATCACATAGTAAGCAGTGAACTTATCTTTTTTGAGAACATACAGCTAATCCGCACGCCCCTGAAAATAAAATGACCCAATGTAGTTAAGCCATTCTCTAATGCTCTTACACAAAACATGCGCAGGACACTATAAAGCCGAATGCGCAAATTTTAACTATGAACACGTAATGACAGAGCATGGTTGATGGATTTGAAATGACGATTCAGCTGAGCAATAAATCATTTCGAATCTGGTCAACTTCTAAAACATATTCTAAAAGGATATAAAGTGAAATTTCATGTTGAAAATTTCAGGTCATTTCAAGTTGACAAATCTTTGTATCATCAAATTTACAAGAAAATCAAAATTCATTTTTTGATAAAATTCAACAATGTTCAAGGTTGTTAAGATTTATTTACAGACAAATCAAAAACGATAGCAACACCGAAGCTCCAAATTAAACGAGAACACCAAAGTTTGCGATTCAAGATAACGTATGTGAGGAACATTCAAAGGTAATATCATCTGTTCTCTGTATAAAATGGGATATCACTAGGAGGTATGTCTCATTAATTACCTGAATTATTCTTATTTATGCTGGGATCACAATCAATAATAGCGTCTCATAAACAACTTTTAGTTGTCTTTTTAAAAGCATTCGGGAAACGAAACAGTCATCTGAAGGAAGGGGGTGAAAACTCTTATATGCCAACAATAAAACAGAGTTTTTCAGGAATCATTGAATCCAACAATAATGCATACGGGATGTTGGGTGTCCAGACTGTTTAAGTGTTCAGCTACGGTGTTCGTAAACTACGGTTACGGTTATTAACAATTTACTCTTCAAAAATTATATCAACAAAATTAGCTCGATGGACTTTTGGGTTCCGTAATGGTCTCAACACACGCTCATCAAGAGCATTATTTATAATGCAGACAAAGTTTCATTATTGTATTCTATTCTTTATTGCTTTTAATATACGTATATATGATGGAATTGGCCGATACTTGATGAAAATCCATAACTGACGTATTCGAAAAACAGTTTATTGTGAGATTTTCACTAAACAGTTTCACAAAAACGCAACACGTGTTTCGCTATACAATGGCTTCTTCGGGCGTTCTACATATTCAATGCTTTATATGTATACCCAATTTTACAATTTGAAGTACCTACCTTTCAAGTACCTGAGTTTTACTTGGTCATTTAATGTTTCATGCGTACCTGAGTTTGTAATGAATTATATTATCTGAGCTTATGTACCAGTTTTCAGATTTGGAAAGGTATTTAGTAACGGAGAGTTATTCAATTCTAATTGGTCATTCAGTGAACTACCCGAATTCTTGAATATATTGATTTCTAAACATTCTAGAAGACTGAGTTTCAAACTTTTCTGTTCTAAATGTAACACGTCGTAATAATTGAACTCATGTCCTTTTGTTTAAAGGTGGTTTGCAAATGTGGAATTGGTCTCTCTAATTACAAAACTACTTCTATGCTCTTTAATTCTTTAGGAAAATGTTCCCCCTGTTTGGCCAATATACAGTTCTGGGCAAGAGCTGACTTACGGCTCCACTATATCCTAAATTGTAGAATATAGTTAGTAAAGACATGCCCGAAGAAGCCATTGTATGTCGAAACACGTGTTGCATTCTTGTAAAACTGTTTAGTGAAAATCTCATAATAAAGTGTTTTTTGAATACGTTCAATATATGTTTCAGTTTTATCCAAGTCTTCCATGTAGTTTGAAATAAGTATAACAGTAAATTAATCAGCACCTTGAGCCCCCGAAGGAAGTATTCACTTACGAACCTATATGATCCCCTCGTAGGGTCTGATAAAAACATGACATTTTTATAGCATAAAGTGTTTTTAATGAATTTTTATTTCCTTTGGATGAACTGAATTGATTGAAACTGTTATTTTTCTATATCTGTTTCCATGAAAAGTTTGATGAAGTCAATTTGAGACAACTTATTGCCACTACAGGTTTAATGCGGATACTACTCAGGTTTTGGAGGTCGCACTACAGAACAAACCAGTGCGGGACCACACTATAGTGCCAGAACAGGTTGCAAGCGCAACACACTCCTATGACAGGGTTCCCTCTTGTCAAACAACAGGAAATAGTTAACTCAAAAACCGGTGTGATCACCCACTAAGTTGTCTGCAGTAAGTTCAACGAAAGACTGTAAAGAAAGGCATCGTCTGACCTCCAAGCTGACAAATTTTTACGTTCGAATTAAAAGAAAGTTGAATTCTGTGTATATTTTCAATTATACCTTTGAATTGCTTTTCATCATATGATATACTTATTGATGTTCCGAAAAGTTTTGTTTATTAACCCAAATCAATATGAAGTTAATTTTTATTTCCAAATTTGTCTAACATAACCTCTACCTGGCAGTCGAACCTACTGCAAACGATTACTGCAGCAAATGTTTAATGAAACTTCCATATGCATACTTAAAACAATTCATTTAACACCCCACCATGGTCTTTATTTGGGGGGGGGGGTAAAAATTCGGAACAATAAAATAAATCAAGGTTGAGTTGTTTTAGTAATATTAAAAGGAAAAGAAGCTGATGATCAAGGAAAACAATGGAATATGGATGAAATAGATAGAAAATTGTCTTTGTACCTATCAAAGAAACTATACACCCCACTGGTTGAAGCATCTACCGTGTGTTCAAAAAATATGTGTATTCTATCAACTTTTTCTCAATGTTCTCAACATAAACTACAAAAAAAATGTTAAGTTTGTTGGAAATATTGTCTTTCTGTTCCAAACTTTTTGTATTCCAAAATCAACATTCAACAAACTGTCAATAAGACTTCACAATATTGAATAACTTCAGTAGTGTATACGTAAAAAGTTACTTATTTCATTTATTTCAGTCAATATTTTTTATACTCCTATGACTCTACTCAGTAAGACATGATTTTAATTTTCATCGAAGGCAAAGTGGTGGTGTACAGATCTGTGATTCAGATGACAATGATATGATGGGAACCCTGCTATCACAAGAATCAAGGCACCACTGTCTACCACATTTCACCTGTTTGAAGGAGAAAAAATGAAGAAAGATGACGCTGGCGGTATTGGCAACGTCTGAGTATTTTGTTTTATTTCAGACAATCGGCGTGGTCTCGCCCCAACCTCGTTGCCCACCTCAACATCATCATCATCTCCATCTGGAATTTCACACACCACACTTATTACTATCAATTTCTGTGCCAACATAGCTGCTAGAAGTTTATTTCGATATTGTTTCCAAAGAGGTACTGTTCGAGAAATTATTAAGATTTGATTCATTTTGGATTTTTGCTAACTGTGAACAAGAAATCAGTTGGGGAAATTTGAAATTCATTCGATTTGTTATAACAGATTAACAATCGTGAGAAAAGTAAATAGTAAAATAGAATTCCCCTGACAAAGTCACAATACCGATTCATCCAAACTGAATTCTCACACAAATTCATTAACATTTAGGGAGACATTTGTTGAATATTCAACAGGCTGTATTTATATCAATAATTTTGGGGAAAGTGAGATAATTTCGAACTCAAATATTTATCATTATTATTCAATTATTGAAATTCCCCATCACCGATCACTTCCGCAGCTATGTCCCTTTCAATGGAGCCTACCTGTTTTTATATGAAAATATAAAGAAGGCACTGCCTTTTGGAATAGGGCGTGTTTTCTTTACTAGGGTAACCTCTGACAACCGACGAGGTCTGGCAGAATCTTTAGCTACAACCTCCACTTCATCATCATCAATTTCAAGATCTAGATCTTCCTCTGAAAATCATCGTTATTTGCTTGTCCTCAACTTATCGAAGTAAATCGAACCAAACCACGTTGTATCAAAGTTTTAAAGAACGTTTTTGTGTCCATTACTTACCCTCCAACTGTTCCTCTTCGAATTCGCCTTCCATTACTATTTTTGTCTGGGATTCCACTTCGTCATCATGCCCTGATCTGAAACGAACAACTTTTCTGAATACTTTCTAGTTATCAGTTTAG
>WOGL01000127.1:0-18741 GCA_015342145.1 Leptinotarsa rubiginosa | reverse complement strand
GACAGCGATCTTACAATGAATCGGATGGACTTAATTGAAATTTGGTGGTACAAACTTCTTTTATTTGTCAAAACACTAAGAATAATGTTTTTTTTTATTAATTTTGTACTTAAAATATTCTAAAAGAAACATAACAATATTGTTTTATGTACTTTCACTTTTCACGTATAGTATAACTACTCTTTAAGATTAAGTACTGTGTATCTCAAAAACCAGAGCTAATAAAAATTTTTCATTGTTATTTTCGTTTTTATCACCCCAAAATTAGTAGAAATTGACTAATTTTGTGTAGGAAACATTCAAAAAATATTTTTTTGTTGTGTTGTGTATCGACTTCAATGACCTCATCCTAGTGAACACAAATATATATTTTTGTATTTTCTACAAAAATCATGTGAATTTTGAGGAAAGATTTTATATTATTAGTTCTTTGAGTATTTCAATTGAGTAATAAATTCTCTACAATCATATTGTTTGAGAAATGAGAACAATTCATGTACTTTGGTAAAATATAATTTTTCTTAAAGTTTCAAGTTGTGAGGGGAATTTGTTACCTGCATTGATTGTGCAAGTACCTACAGTTGTACAACATTACAAAGCATAAGAACAACTGTACAAACTGTACCAAAATTCCACATCTTCGGTAGCTTACATCCATTCACTCCAGAATAGGTGACGAAAAAAATTTACTCCGCGCTTTTAACTGAAATTACACCGTTGCGGGGGTGAGAATGGTCTAACCAAGATATCTCACATCACCTAAAAAATAATATAGGGCCGCCACTGAACAGGGTTATCAAAAAATCGTATGTAAATAGTGTGGCCATTTTCAAATTGTGTCCTTTTCCATATCACTGCATTCATTTTGACTAACCTTTTCTTTTCCTAGATATTCAGTAGGCTATTTTATAGAATCTGTTTATTCAGAGTAAACAAGACAAAACTAACTCATAGATATTTCTAGAAGATTTTTCCATTTGGATGAAAATATAGTGAATTGTTCCCACTATGAAGTTCTTTCTCTGCTGACTGAATGTTGGAATTATATACTTTTCTCTCGTTCAGTTCATTGAAACTTTTCTACGGAATCGAAAAACTTCTCCCTGCGAATGAAGGATATAGTCTAAGTTTAAATTAGTACATTCCACGTTTTTCTTTTCTTGGCAAGACGATAGTTATTAAAAATATTGGAAAAGTATCTGGATTCGACTCGAATATTTTTGTCGAGGACGTTACATTCACAGTGTATTTTCTGTATTACTACTATCTGTTGTACATACTTTTTATTGATAACATGATATAACCAACTTCTAATCAATAATTCAATAATAACTCATAAAATTACTTCAGCATGAAACGTCAATAAGTTATTTTAGTTGAATGTACTTTCTATTTTTCTGTTAATACTATTATAAATACTATTTTTATGAAAGCAGAAATGTTCTTAGAATATAGGAATATAGTAATTTTTTTATTTTGTCGGAATAAATTCCTCAATAAATTACTACAATTTTCTAGAATAATAATGTTATAACTTTTCTTGAAGGAGCATTTAATAATACAATCATTAATTTTTTTATATCGTGTATGGCAACGAAGTAGAGCCATACTAATACGGCCAGAGTTGCCAGATCATTTTAATAATTAGCTGTAGATAATTAGCTGAAGTTTCATTCGACCACGATCTATTAGCCCGGAATTTGTTTTCTCTGAACAGTACGTACTACACACATTTTTTCAAGTACAAAACACAGGCATTAGAGGAAAATCCTTAAGGCGCTCTAAGAGCGGTGTCTGTGGTAAAAGTAGCGATTCACTTTGGATTTGAATTGCTGGAGATTAAATTCATTTGGAAAATTGTTCTCAGGAAGTTTATTCCACATAAACGCAGTTATCCAAATGAAAGAGTTCTCAAACAGTAAAGTTCGAGATATACTGAGTTGAACCTCAAAACGATGAGCAGCCACAGTCGGTCGCATATTTCTGATATGTACCGCTCTTGGTGGAATAAAACGTGTCAAGCCACTTGAACACTTCCTGTGAAAGTATCTATAAAAGAGAGGCAAGCCTCTAACATTTCTTAGACGTTCCAGACTATTAACCTTGATAGTCTGGAACGTGTCACCAATCAGACGGATAGCTCTTTCCTGATGGAATAGTCATTTTTACTAATGGCATTTGATAATTGTTATAGAAAGTGAAATGAGTTGTTGGAAGTATTCAACTCTCACACAGTGGAAAAGTAGCTCCATAGTCAAAACAGGAGGTCTTCTGTAAGAACAGTAGTCCGGCGCTCCTGTCGTGCGATTTATTCTTCATCTCCAGTGGATTCATTCGAAATATTTCCTGGTCTAATCGCATCACGATTTTGTTGTGATGAATGTTGCTTCTACTGTGACATAACAGTTATTCATGGGCGCAAAATCACAAATGTCACAACCTCAAGTTTCTTTAAGCGCTCCATATCCTAAGTTAAACGTTCTAAATTTGATTTTTTTCTAATTATCATTCTACATTTTTCAAATATATCAATAGTTATTCTGTTATTTCAGGCGGAGACAAATCCAACAAATTAAATATCATGAGAATCGGTCCAGTTATTTTTTAATTATAAATGATATGTACAACTAACACTGTTCAATCTAAGGAGAAGGCAAGTTCGAGACCTTACAGAGAACTCATGACGAGACCTGGGGAGTAGGCAGATTGAGGCCCCGGCGTCAAGTCACATCAATTTCTTGAAAATGGCTCCAAAATGGCTCATTTATTTCCTGTAGTATAAAATAGATCACAAAAAGTAAACAAAGAAAACGTGCATAATTGGATAATTTGTGATGATAGAGTAGTCTAAATTTGACAAATATTTTTTTGAGTTATTCAAAAAACATACCTTTAAATGAAATCTTGATTCTGAAAAGAACACAAATAGAAACGAAAAGAAATCAGTAGGTACAAGTATATGAGACAAAAGTCCGTCAAAATTGTAAGAAAATGAGCATATTAATTACATAAACCTCCCAGATTCAATTACTAATCATATACGACGTACCAATTCCAATATACTACCGATATATTGGAAGTGAAAATATTAATAGGGTCATGAATCTTTTAATATTGACTGATGTAGATTATTGACTTGACAAGTTTCAGACTCTCAAATAAAACAAAATAGTTCCATCTGTTTTTTTCTCCACAGTTATGAAAGAATAGTGATGCAAAACTAGTTATTTGAAAAATAAATTAATATTCACATTAACATTTGAAATTAATTAACATTTGTTACGTAAAATATTTTGTGGATTTCATTTAGACAACTATATATTTTCTACGTTTTCAACAACTGATTATATCTAACCATTCTCTAAAATCGAATGAGGGACCTTCTCTGTATGTGTAGAAATGAAAATGTAGAAATGCCATTCTCCGAAATCCACGTATTTTTAAGGGAAATTTCCAATTCCGAAGGATCGAATCAGTATGGGAAGGGAAAGTAATTTCATTTGCGGTTTGAGCAAAGTATTGTCCCAAAGGACACGGCAGAGAGCAGACCTTTTCGAAATGAAGCTTTCTATTGTCCCTAAACATAATACAGACCGGCGATTCTGTCTCCGCTTTCACCTCCATATTCGATATGTGATATGAAATCTGAGGTGGTTCACTGCATTCGGTTTATACTAGGGATGAGGGGGAACATCCTGAAGATTTCAAGAAAATTGGTTTTGTCGAGGTCTATATTACACAATCCTAACTTTTTTGATTCTGAAATTTTTGTAAAAGTTTTGTCATGTATTATGGATTAAGTGGAGGAATATTATTATTTAAGTGGACAAATAACCCTTCCAAATTCCTTTGATGGACCAGTTATGAAATACAATAGAAAAATACTTACCTAAAAGGAGGTAATATGATTTATAGAGGAATTTATATAGCAAAGGGCATAGTTTTCTATTGATTGTTTGGTTGAATTTTAATTTTGATAGGCATTATATTGAAGAAACCCGATTGATTTTTATAGTTTAGAAAAATCTAATCAGAATCGTGCATGAAAGCATATTGTGATAGAATGTGTATCCTTTTGAAGAAGTGAGTACTTTTGATGGATGGAAGTTCTGAATGTGAATCTCATATAGTTGTTGAATGTCGTATAAATAAATTAATTAATAGCGGCCACTTCCGTTAAATTTTTTTTAAATGATGAGATATGTGACGTTTACTTTGATAAATACTATCTTATAAATACATTAAATTGTCGAAAAACCAAAATCAATGGATTTTCTCTCCAAATTCTCTGTGAAATCGAAATAGAATAAATCAGTAAATTTATTGTTTAATAGTATGTGGATTGGTAATGACTCTAGTTATATCCGTAATCAATTATAAGCTGTCATTCAGTATCTCGTAGAAATTCAAAATGAGTGATAACGATCTCGAAATGTGTGCTACCTCACCGCAGATACCATCGTCGCTTACCACCGAACAAATAAATCAATTCAATTGCCAGATGGCAAATATTCGTTTTTGAAGGTAACACAACTCCACTTTTGCCTTCTATTAATTTTTCATGAACTCTAAGAAATACTAAGACGCAACGTAGAGGTTAAAACTGAATTATTCAACCTCACCAGTCAACAGCGAATCATAGTTAATTTGCCAGACGCCTCCAAAGTAAAGCCTATATATACTTCCGTTAAAATGCTATGAACTATATACGAACAGCCAAGCAAAAGGATTTAAAAATATTTTACACACCAAAAAACTCCTGTTCGCATTTGTATTTGACATTATTATATTATTTAAAACTCACCAAATCTATTCATTCATTCACAGGAATATCAATGATGTTTACTACTTATATCACAATCAGATATCACATTGGTAAACGCCACAGTGGCTCAGCGATAACTAGTGTCAGTTCTGACTGACTGACTGACTGAATGAGTTTATTACAAAGCCATAATCTCAAACAAATATATTGTACCATTCCCGTCTGCGGTGAGTCGTAGAAAAAGTATAGTACGCACTTCGAGGATAAGGCCAATTACGTCCACTAGCGAATTATCGCCTCGTGCTTACAAGTTTTCGCTCGTGGGTAATTGGCTTCTTATCCTACTTGGTAGGTAATATACTATTAACGTGATCATTTAACCTGATCATCAATGACATAAATTTTGATGGGCATAAAATCAAAACTACGAATAACAAAACTTATTGATATAAAATATCTTAATATTCAAAGTAGTAAGTAGCAATAACTTTTTTGGCGAGAGAATTTATTTAATGTTGGTTTTATAGACTGAGATTTCAAAAGTTGTACATTTGGATTTTTCTCAAAGGTCCAAAAACATCACAGTAAGTTAATCTATGATATCGTTCAATATTTTATAAAATAATATCTGCACGCTCTCTAATTGACTTTCCCTATTTGCCATGTAATTGTATATTCAATATTTCCTCAATGACTGGAAGTTATTATTTTAGAAAAAATATTTCGAATGACGTCTATGTTGATAGATTCCACATTGTGAGTAACTGCACTAAATTACCATTGTGATCGTAGATAGTGAAAGTTTTACATGCTCTCAAGACAAAAATATAATTCTTTTGGCAACCGTGTGTTGTTGGTTCGATATGAAAAAGAGAAAGAATCCAGTCGCATTCAATCTTTTGATTTCATTACTTTGTCGAAGACTAATACCTTAATCACATATGACATTGACATTGCTATCAAATGAGTTTTTTTTCCAAATTGAGATATAATTTGTTTTGCATTCAGAAATAATAAATCCACTTAAATCAACCTCAACAGAACTGGTGTGAAATCCACTGTCTTTTCAAATCTGCCGTTTTGTGTTTAGCCAATCCGCCAGTGGCGTAGGATATTTTGTGCTGTTAGCACAAAATATCCTACGCCACGTTAGGTCAGCAATATCAGTTTTCGCACAGCATCAATGGTTTTCCGGACAACTGATTTTGGACGACCTTCACGAAATTCGTCTTGGAGTGAACTAAGACCACGATTGAATTCACCATACCATCGATAAACACTGGTCCTTGATGGAGCTTCATCGCCAAAAATTTAATTAGGTTCATCCATGCACTGTTGCCGAGTTAATTCACGTTGAAAGTTGTAAAAATAATCGCACGAAAATGTTCACGATTTAATTCCATTTTTGAGCCGAGATGATTTTTTTAAGTTAATGTAAACAACACAAATAGCGCGCAACCCTCGTATAATCTGACGTTAGCTGTCAAACTCACTGTTCTAATTTTTTTGCTTTCCATTAATTTCAACATGATTTCACAAAGTCCACTATTTCTGGTTGATGATCAGCCGTTCACCTTCATAGGCCATTTACTTGATCGCCTGGACCTGACTCCATCAGAGCTGCGGCGATTAGGGTTCCGGATCGGCGATTAGGGAGCCTCCTGGTCCTCCACCAATGGTTAGGGAGTTTCTTGGAAGTCTTTCAAGGGAAGTGTCCTCCAGAGATAACCCCGTCGGCTCCACTCTCTCTGCGCAGCCAGAGACCAAAGCCGACACCACGATTAAGCCGAACGAACCGACGAATAAAAAGCATAGATTACCGGAAGACTTTCCTCCTCTTCCTCCTCCTTCCAAACTAGCCTCCCAGGCTGTTAGAAATACAGACGCTAAGCCGAAAAAACCAGTTAGAAAAGTAATTAAACCCCTCGATGAAGCTCGAAACTTTACAGAATCCGAACTTTCGTCCACTGAATCCTCCGTGGAGGGTGACGTGAACGACGATAACATGAGTGATGGCTCTGACACTGGAGCCCAATCCACCTCCACTATACAGGGTGGCCGAAAATGTCAGGTAACCCAAAATGTTGACCATAACAATCAGGTTGGAAATCCCACCGAACAGGGAGCTAGCCCCCCTCTTCCTCCGCGTCCTGAGGTGCCACAAAACACCAGGAAAGCACACGTTCTCCCAATTGTCGTTCGCCAGAAGGACAAGTGGATTCAATTCACTAAGCTGGCAGCCTTCGATAAAGTAAACTTTTCTAAGGCTGTCAACCTGGCTCGCGGTATAAAGTTGCAGCCTTCTTCTGCTGAGGACTACAGGAGTATGTCCAAGCTCTTGGTGAGGGAAAAAATCCCTCAGCACACGTATACCCTTCCTGACGACAGGCAGATCAGAACTGTCTTCAGAGAGGCCCTGAACACCTGGAGACCGCAGACATCGAGGACGCCTTGGTGGAAAAAGTTCTCCAACCATCATCCGTAATCAGGATGATGCGAGGAAACGGTCCGTTTCCTCTGGTTTTGATTCAAGTGAACCAAAATCAGAAGCATATCTACGATATTAGAGACTTACTTAATGTGATGGCTAAATTAGAGCATCAACACAAGAAGACACTGGTAGGACAGTGTCACAGATGTCAGCGGTTCGGGCATTGCCAGAGGAACTGCCTAGCAATTCCCATTTGCGTCAAGTGCACCGGCAGAAACCTTTCAGGTGAGTAGTAATGAAAAGTTTTTTGTATACAATTGAAAACACCGGTGAAATAGCTCACGAGTTCCGTAACTACAGGACCTCATTACTATGACTATTATACAAGGAGAGGAGCTGCAGAAACTTTTTTTAATTTTTTTTTGCTGCTCAATTTACATCGACTCATATTATCATAACGATTTATTCCATAGGTCATTTTGAGTTCAATCACATATTAAACAACACCCATTTAATAAGAGTTTGTACAATAGTTTCAAGCCAAGTCTGTTTCAAGATCCCTGTGACGTGTTATTGTTTGAGTTACGAACTTTCAGTCATTCAAGGCCAAATCAGTTTTCAGTTGATGAAGCAAATGGTTGTGTTTACAAAATGAATCGAATTATTTTCAATTACACTGGAAGTAGCAGATGAGACGATTTTATTTTTAGATCAATCAGGCAGATGCATGATCTGTATTCGCTTATTTTTAGTAAACACTGGGATTGAAGTTTTTCAAGTACATTTTTTTCCTCAGATTATAAAACTTTAAGAAATCAATCAATAGTTCTACAAATTATGGTTCCCTCACGTCAAACTTTTTTGGAAAGTGATAATGATCAATAATAACCGGAAAAACACCATTATCTCAGAAATAAATGTATTCTCCTTTGTTGATCAGCTACATGAGAACAGAATCCCGTTATTCATTCTGAAAGAGCCGAACCTTGGGGTACTACTTCATGAAAACTCATGACAGTAATGTACATTTTAATCTCATAGAGGCAAATCCATCAGGCATAATATCCGTAGTTATATTAATACGAAGTCTCTTGGGAAAAACCAGCAACCACAAAAATTTCAGATAACAAAACTTGAAGATAAGAAATTTGACAAGCTATATGAAGTTTTAAGATTCTACCAGGAAATAAAGGTTTTGGATTTCTATTTCTCCATCTTCGTGAAAAGAATTTGGGAATCCACTTTCCTAGATTTTCTTGACCAGCTTGCAGACCGCCAATCTCGTTAGATGTGCATTGAAGAATTCATGAAATTTTGCAATAATAATTATATGAATTTATTCAATTTTCAGTACAAGGATCAGTCAATAACAATTTGAACAATCTGAACAAATTCAGGAAACCCACAAAGGACACCCTGTGCTGGGTATTACTGAGTTTATCACAATATTCACATTATAAATCAGAACAGTGAGAGTAAAATGGATTTGCCAATTCAGGTTATGAAAATGTTGTGGAAATCTTAAATGTTAGAAATGTTAAAATGTAAAAATATAATCATGAAAGAATGTGAAAAGGTAACATGTAAAAATAAAATGCAAAAAAAGTAAAAATGATAAATGTTAAAATGGCAAATTTTAGTGATGAAGGAACACTTACGAAGGCTTTGCCTGGACGTGAGTATTCTTTCATCGTGTTTGGTTATTGAATAATTATGGGTATAATAAAAAAAAAAAGAGTGGAGTACATTAGACATTGAATAGTGTATTTGACTCGTAGACATATACATTTTTGCAGCATTTAAGGAACATTTAAGTAATGTATGCGGTTAAAGGAGCATAAGAAAAAATATACGGAAATATAAGGAATATGAACATGAACCTATTTTCTCTGGTTAAGTATAGTAGGGCAAATGATCGCATTTCACGCATTCGAGGGATCAATTAATCGGTGTATAGAAATTCTACCTGTTTCTGAAATAACATATCTGTATGAAAAATTACCATAACAATGGATCAAATGTAGGTACCTTTTCTTTCCTTCGTTGGCAAAAGTTACTAAGAGTGACGTTTTGTTTGACACTGACAACTAACCTATATCCATCCAACAAACAAAGCGACCCAAACAATGATAGATGCGTGATCAAAGGATGATCACCACGCACATTTGCATCTATTAGGTAGAATAAACAAGCCCCTTCATGCTGGCCAATCAGATTCAACTGCAATCGGCTGGCGAAATGGGGTCATTCAGGCTAATTTAGTTTTTTATTGGAAATTATATATTATAAAAGTAAATCATCTCCCAAGTATCCCACAAAGTTTTCCGTTTAATATGTCAATTAACAACTGAGCAAGAGCATCTTGACGTCACACCAGGCAATGAGCTTCGAGCGGTGGCAACCGGGCGTGTAGTTGGAGATTATGAATTGCTGCCATTGTCAGATTTTGTTTCATTAGCTGATTTGAAAACAAAACGTGTTACGTATTTTTGAATTATTTTGTTTTTAAAACAATTTAAACGTTAAGGACCATTGTGTGTTCATTAGAAAACAGCTTCAGTAGAGCTGATTCGGGTAATTTACCTGAAGTCGATATTTTCATGGTGATGGAATATTTTAATAACAGTAGGAACTACATAAGCGCTGTAGCTTTTGATCTTCGAAAAACCTGTTTATTAACTTGAATTCCAACATCAAAGGTCTTTTCCTGTGTACCTGCTTCATCAGACATGCTTTGATTTTCAGCGATATCTTCGTTACAAGTATTTAACAAAATTTGTTTTTCCTTTTTTTGAACAAACGGTGGAGCTTTAGATGTATGGGCCGTCGGTCTATCAATCTGGCAATCAAATATATGCGGAATTACGCCTGGTTTCAATATAATTTTTCCCACTTTCATAGTTTTGATATACATGTAATTTTCTAAGTCTTTTTCAACCTAAAATTCAAAGTAGTGCTCAGAGTAAATTATAATTTTTTTTTTCATTATCATTCATACTTACATTAAAATGATCTTCGCAACAAAAATGCGTCCCCTTGGCAGATACAAAGTTGGCCCTCCGCATAGCGCGCTGTTATAACTTTCGTGATTTTAAGTTACTTGGCAGTTAAATAAAAATTTTGTCTGGTGCAGTTACCGAATAATTCTTGCATGTAGGAACGATGCAATAATTGTAACGCCCTTTTTTATCATTATTCATATTCACGCAGTTGACACACTGCAGTAAACAACTCACAACTTGATATCTAAGGCTTCAGCACACGTATTTCGCTTATCTGCCAGCTCTGTCGCCGAGTCAACTGATGTGACGTCAAGCTTGACCACGCCCCGTTTCGGTGAACGCCACATTCAACTATTAATTTAAGGGGGACGATAAAGAGTGAAAATTCAGATTTTTTGCAGATGTACTATTTGAAACACAAACTTTCAAATAATGAAATAAAAAAAATTTGTTAAATGAGCCCATTGAAAAGAAATAAAAATTAAAAGATCTCAAGCTAAGTAACTTCACGACGTTTCAACGTACCCACAATCGCCTTCGGGTGATGACTTTTTAATTGTTCAATTTTCAATTGTTGCTTGTATTTTATTTTATTATAATTTCATTTCAGGGTTTTTGCTTAATATAACTTATTTTCAGCTATTCATTTTAATTTTATTGATTCTTTCAGGGATTTCAAATCATTTCATATCATATTAGACAATGAAAGTCCGAACTAATGAAATTCACCATGAAACATTGTTAACCACCTTTAAACAAATGAAAAACTGAAGTTCAAGCGAATGAATAGTTAGTTAATAATTCAGTTCTATCACTAAAATAATGATTTCCCCCGAATTCGGTATATGCAGCTTCAAAAATTGAATGGAAAATTCAGTTAAAAACGTGTATAAAAATTTTTGTTTTCGTGTATTTGCAAGAGCGTGAGACCCAGCCAAGAGTCCATCTGATAAGTTATCACATATTATCTCCACAATGAAAAATTCCGATAACAAAAGTAGACTTGATATGATACGAAACAATCATGAAAATAAATCGATATGGTGACAAATTTTATTGATAAGAAACGCCAACTTGATGTTTGCCAAATCCGTAATTCCATGTAGTTCTTTCAAACTGTGTAAAATAAAATAGTGTCAAGTATAATGGCACAAAATCCAATATTGGTGAGTAGAAATGCAAATCATAATCGTTATTCTAAAAGTGAAAATATTACCAGAAATTGGAAAATAGGTACTTAAAAGAATACTGAGTATTTTATAATTCCATTTGGTATGCGTTGTACAACACCCTTATAATTTTCAAAAATATACTAACGTATTTATACAATAATACGAAATCATTAATTACAAGGAATATTTCACTATATAAATACAAATACTAGATAATAATCAGTCACAGGACTGAAATAAAAATGAACTAACAAAAAAAAAAAAAATGAAAAAAGGAATTGCTTCATGATGCGATAAAAAGTACTTCAATACTATTCTTCAGTTTTCTGTAAAGATCACAAAAATGAATATTTGACAATGATGAAGAATTGGACCTCATGTTATATGAACTTTTTTATCAGAAATGACCATCTTTATCACCTCTTATATTTTCACCCACAACTCTATATGCTAAACATATTTTACTTGATAGTTCCTACTGGAACCTCTGTCGTAAAATTATTCTATTGAAAAAACTTTCTCAACACCAGAAAAAAATTACGGTTTCTCGACGTGTGTTTCGCAAATCAAGTTAGCGTCCTCAGGAGATAATTATGACTAATGATCATTATGACTAATGATCTCCTCCATGATGATCTCCTGAGGACGCTAACTTGGTTAAAGAAATGCGCGTCGAGAAACCGTAATTTTGTTCTGATGTTGGGAAAGTGGTTTCAATAGATATTTTTACTTGTATAGATTATTGTAAGAATGTTGGAGTATTAATGTATGTCAATAATAATTTTTCACTACAGGGTGATTACATCTGGGCGAAACCCCTAATGGAAAGTGAATTCAACATTCCAATTGGAGGCAAAATAGTTGCTATAGAATCGACCAGAATCAAAATTCAAGACGATGATAATAGACAGTCGTATATTTCGAATCGGCAAATTCTCAAAAAAATGCATATCTCTTCCATCAAAGGGGTTGAAGATATGATCAATTTGGGAGAACTGGAAGAATACGCTATCCTCAGGAATTTACATAAGAGATACAATGAAAAACTGATATACGTGAGAATTCACTCTTTTTTTAACAATGGCTCATCAAGATCTGAAAAAATCCATATTTAATTCATCAATACTAAACACATTCAAATAAACCATTTTTGTTATATCAACTGAATTATCAAATATCAACAATGATTACCGTCAGGCATTTTCAATCTTATGGCTTGATTTTCATATCTTTTATTAATCTAAGTTTTTCAATATTTTTCCAGACATATACAGGTTCTATGTTAGTAGCGATAAATCCTTATGAAATTCTGCCAATATACACAAACTTCCTCGTCAAAGAGTACAAAAACAAAAAAAAGGAGGAAAAGCCTCCCCATATTTTTGCAATCGGAGACAATAGCTACACAAACATGATGACCACTAAGAAGGACCAATGTATAGTTATCAGGTAGGTATCTGATTTTGAGAAAAAGTGTATATCGAATAGTCGTAAATTTCAGTGGAGAGAGTGGGGCAGGAAAAACAGAAAGCACGAAACTTATTCTTCAGTACCTTGCTTCTACGAGTGCTCAGCATACTTGGATAGAGCAACAAATTTTGGAAGCGAATCCCATCTTGGAAGCATTCGGTAACGCTAAAACCGTCAGAAACGATAATTCTTCCCGATTCGGAAAGTATATCGACATCCGATTCAACAAAGCGGGAAACATAGAGGGTGCCCATATCGATCAGTACCTTTTGGAGAAAAGTAGACTCGTTTTCCAAAGTGACGGTGATCGTAACTATCATATTTTTTATAGCATGCTGGCTGGTATGAGCAAAGAAGAAAAGAAACGATTAGATCTGGGAGATGCTGAGTCATATACCTATCTTAAAGGCGGTAATTTTTTTTTATTTATGAGCTATTGTTGTTTATTTGAATTGTAAATAGGGTGGGGCTCATTGGAAATGAAAAAGTCCGTCCAATTTCTCATAAATGCCTTGCCAATATGAACACATCTCACATATATCGCCGGGATGTCACGATAAATAATGCGATATCGCTTTGAGATGTCAATAAGACATCCTAGCGGCGTACTTCAGGTTACTCATAGTACATATCAGTAAAACGTTACAGTTTGATGTCGAAGAGATACATACATCGACACTACATCCTACATCTATCTGTAATATTGTCAGAACATCATAGTTTGACATCACATAAATCGCCCATAAATATGTCTATTTGAAATTAAATTATCCTTCCATGAACAATACAGGTATTTTGTTTTTTGAGCTAATAAATTATCACTTTTATCACTTTTGAACATTAGATCATTTTTATACTCGAATTAAAATCGAATTGAATTTTTATCTTCACAAACAAGGAATCATAAACCAGGGTATCAAAAAACTACGAAATGACATACGTTCATTCAATGATAATGATTATACATATAATCTTTCAAATATAAGATAATGAAAATCTCTTTAAAAAATCTAACATACTAACTACACACAGTATTATTACCTATAAGTGACGAAAGGCGTAACATTCGATTTTTTGAAGATTTATTCACAACGTTTTGTTCTCAGTGTCTACTACAAACGAAATATCTTACGAAGTTTCGAACTAGATGCATACTTAAATCTAGCAGATCACTATTATAATCTTCAAGCAGTCATTGTTCACTGTGGTTCTGGCGTTGAATCTGGTCATTATTACGCATTGGCGCATTATTACGCTTGTCGCTCACTTGTCCGGCACAGCACAGCACGCCGCTGTGCCGGTAGTAGCATCGCCCACTTGTCCAGCGACAACCCCGCATACTGAAGGTGCTGTTTGTTCGATTTCAAGGGAAACAGTCATAAAAAAGAATATTGTAGGTCCATCCCATCTATCAAAAGAGGGCAAATCTGGGAGAGTTTCATCATCTTTTCAACGATCTGAAAGAAGACGAGGAGAAATGTTTCCAGTATTTCCGATCGGAGAGCTGGAATCCCTTTCGGCAGCGGACGGTCTTGGCTGTGTCGTGCCGGGCTAGTGGGCGCTGGTCCATTCATTTTCATTGTTCCCAGTCCTATCCGTATTTTGACGGGACGTGCAGTGCTGTGCTGTGCTGTGCCGGACAAGTGGGCGATAAGCTTAATACGAAACGGAGTGGTTTATGTTTGACGATAGTCGTGTCACTAAATATTCTGTTAATAGGTATCTTGAATTTATTGGAGCCTCTGGAGCTGGAGACACTCTACATTTTATTCTAAGAAAGATAGGACATTGGCAGATCCAAGATCTTCAGATGATGTGGTGCTGCAGGTTTTTTCGGGTTTTCCTGCAGCTGAAAAAGCAAATGCGCCACTAAAATCAACCAAGTCGCCCGGGAACGCTAATTCATTTTTGTTGTTGTTGTTTTATAATTTCAAAATTTGTACTAAAAATCTGTTTAAAATCTGTTTTTCCGTTATAACGAGCTGTCGCACCCCCACGAACGACAACTCTTAGAAGTCGAAACTTTTGCGAGCTAAGGATTAACGAGGTCTTACCTTTTAACGTGTGATTCCTAACACTTTCAATAAAACTGAGTTTCAGGGTAGTTTCAGGGAAACCTACAAGTAATAAAGTAAAAATGTTGAAAATATGTTAAAAAATTTCTGTCTTAAAATTAAAAATCGACAATCCGTGCGATTATTTTATAAACGCCAACTTTGAAAAATCAGCTTTACTTTGTTTTCATTGAATGTCGCAGATTTAACAGTGATATTAATTACTACTTCTACCATTTGTCTTGGCAAAACTTTGAATATGTTCTATTTACATAGATGTCTACCAACAATCCCGAAAAATAATAATACGAGGTACCTATAGTCGAAGTTGTAGTCAAAGATTTGTGTATGTTTAAATAATACAAAAATCAACCAACCCTTCATTATATGTTACAGGAAGAACTCTAGTTTGCCAAGGAAGAAATGAACAAAAAGAATTTTCGGACATCACGGCAGCATTTAAAGTGCTCAACTTCACCGAAACGGATATCACCGACATTTTCTCTTTGCTGGCAGCAATTCTACATCTAGGCAACCTCAGATTCAAAAGCGGTACCGTCAACCACTCTGACAGTTCCGAGATAGGCGATGTCCACCTCAACGAGAAAATTGCCAGACTACTAGAAGTGAACAAGTTTGATCTCGGAGAATCCCTCACAAAAAAAACCCTGTACGCTCACGGAGATAAGGTGGTGGCAAATTTATCAAAAGATCAGGCCGGGGAATCACGGAATGCCTTCGTGAAAGGTATATACGGCCAACTTTTCATTTTTATTGTCGACAAAGTCAATGGAGTCATTTCATCCAAGAAGCTGCAATCAAAATCGTCAATAGGCGTATTAGATATTTTTGGATTCGAAAATTTTTCGATCAACAGTTTCGAACAAGTCTGCATAAATTATACCAATGAAAGTCTCCAGCAGTTTTTCATCAACCATATCTTCAAGTTGGAGCAGGAATACTATACCAAAGAAGGAATAAACTGGTCCAATATAACTTTCATCGATAACCAGGATATCTTGGACCTGCTGGGAATGAAACCGTTGAACGTTCTTTCGTTGATCGATGAAGAATCCAAGTTTCCGAATGGCACGGACTTTTCCTTATTGTCCAAGTTACATAAACAACACGAAAAACACGCAAAGTACATCAAATTGAAAAATGATATTACGCCCTCGTTTGGAATTCGTCATTTTGCCGGGGACGTTTATTACGATATACCAGGTATGTCCATGTTACATTCATCATAAAAATGTTATCATGTATTTTATTGTAGGGTTTCTTGAGAAAAACCGTGACACGTTCAGTCAAGACTTGAAAAATCTGGTGATAGGATCTCAAAATAACCTTCTTAAAAACCTCTTCAAAGGCGAACTTGACTCTGCATTGAAAAAAACACTATCAGCTCAGTTCAAAATGTCCTTGGACCAGCTCTTGAAAACCCTCGGGTCTTGCCATCCTTATTTCGTAAGGTGCATCAAGCCCAATAACGAGAAAAAACCCCAAGTAAGTTTACTTCATTGACTTTGAGACTGACAAAATTGCGTAAAAAGAAAGTGTTTCACTGACTAACACTTATTTTCATTCATGTTAAAAACGGAATGAAAAGATCTGACTTCTCGTAGCCGTGAGAAAAGAGATAGGAAAGTTCTTAATTAATCCATGCTGAAAAGAGAAATGACAATTTCTATGTTTTTAACCACTTTTATTTGTAACTAACGTTACTGCAGTTTCGTTCTATATAGGACGTCCTATATAGGACGAAACTGCAGTAACGTAAGTTACAAATAAAAGTGGTAAAAAACATAGAAATTTTCATTTCTCTTTTCATTATGGTTTCCTATTACGTAGTAACGGCTACATCCATCAATTTATCAAAATGAAATAAGTACAAAATAGTAATTTTGTTCAATTATTTCATTTTCAACCTGAAGATAACATAAACAACGTTGAAACGTCGTTGAACAAAAATACATAGACTGAATAAGACCCTTATACCAAGAAACTGAACAAAATATACTCATAACTATATACATTTCTATAATTTGGTTTGGTTCAAATGATCACTAACACTATAAGGTTCTGAATCTATTGACCGTTTTTCATTTCTGTTTAAATCTGTTCAAAATCTATTTTTCCGTTAACCAGCTGTCGCACCCCTACGAACGACAATCCTCAGAAGTCGAAACTTGTGCAAGCTAAGAATTAACGAGGTCTAACCTTTTAACGTGTGATTCCTAACACGTTTGAGATTCTCTAATGCTCCTCAAATCTTCAATTCGATTAGGCAATTTATTATACAGCTTCACTGACATGTGATGAGGAGTTTTTTCAGTTATAGTTAACATATGTATAGGGAGCGCGAAATTATTTCTTCTTGTTCCATAGGAATGTTGATTAATATTGTTAAAGAATAGATGTCTATTTTTCAATAGAAATATTGAGTATTCATAATTATAAAGGGTGTATATCGTAATTATTCCATTATTCTTGAAAACATGCCTACACGATTGATTATAATTCAAATTATCCATCATTCTGATAGCCCTTTCCTGAAAAATAAATATTTTTTCAGTATTACCATATTGCTTTCCACAAATATGATTCCATATTTAGCTATAGACTCGGAATTAGGAAAGTATGGTATTTTTACCGATCCTTTGTTGAGATATTTGTGAACCACCATTAGTCCATATGAAATTTTGCTCAATTGATTACTACATAATCGATACGTTTGTTCCATTTCAAAAATTCATCAATATGTAGTCCAAGAAACTTGATTTCTTCTGTAGAAAGTAGGGATACAAGTAAGAAACATGTTAGAGTATGAAATAGTTATAATTTAAAAGTAACTTATGAATTCACGCATGAGAAAGCTATTGTATAGCGAAACATGTGTCGCGATTTTTGTAAAACCCTTCATAGTGAAAATCATACAATAAACTGTATTGATGAGTTTTGAAGAAGGTTCATTTTTGTTTTCACTTCAAGAAAGATTTCAGAATCAAGCAGATATTTTTCTGAAAATACCAATAGCGAAATTGATGATGGTAATAATAACAAATCACTTTATCAACCATCTAATTACATACATTAAAAATCATTCATAATTTTGCATGAGGTGAAAAGGCGGAGCTTGGCAGTGGTATCTCACATGAAATAAAGAGCACTTATATTCGCTTTTCTACTCAACCTGAATTAAAAAATTGCATGTATCAGGTTATTCCAAAAGTGTTGTCCGTTTCAACAGCACGTAATTTGTACCTTCATATCTCAAAAAGTATTCACTCTACTGTAACGTCGTATATACTACTGAATAATATAGAATCTTGTACTTTATACATTGATGCTGTAAAACTAACCTCTGTGAGGTATCTTACATAAATGTCTATCGGATTCAATTTAATGTCCAGCGTGGTATTAGCCGGAAATGTAGTTGTTTTCCGGCACGCATTCACCAGAACCTGCGGTGTAGGTACTTTGGAAGAGATGAATGTTTCAAAATATTGAATGACGGATATTAAATGCTGCTAATTTATGTAACAAAATTATACAAACCAAAACGCCGCCTTATCTGTACAGGAAAGTCGCTTTTCATACTGATGTTCACAATCTGAATATCAGATTTAAGTGTACTCTTGCTCCACCTAGTTTTTGAAATGAATTTTTCAAGCGATCTTTCAGCTATAATATATGCCAAGTGGTCTACCTGTTACCAAAAGAAATGAGAAATTCAGAACTTTCTGTTTTACAGAAAAGATTTAAACTCTTTCTGTTCGAAAGCCAACTTTAAGTATAAACTGCCCAACCCTATACATTTTTCATCATTATGAGACCAGAATAAGTC
>WOGL01000126.1:7927-18753 GCA_015342145.1 Leptinotarsa rubiginosa | reverse complement strand
ATATTCGATCGACAATATTCTTATAATAATAACGGGAGAATAATCCATTTATAGACATTCTATGCACATTCTTTCGGGAATGATCCGGCCATATTCTAAAGGCATGTATATATTCCAAGAATAATCTATGAATATTTGGAATATATACGTTTGTTTTATAACATTAAAGGTATATTCCATGAATACCTGGTGCTGTGTGGGATAACATCACGTTCAACCTTGGTAGCCTGGAACATCGACGAAAGTTTGGAGATTTGTCTCTCTTCTATAGGTACTTTCAAGTGACTTGACACATTTGATTCCACCAAGAACAGTACATATCAGAAATACGCGACGGAATGTGGCTGCTCATCGTTTTGAGGATCAACTCAATACACCTCGAACTTCACTGTTTAAGAAGTCTTCCATCTGGAGAACTGCGTTTGAAGGGAATAAACTTCCTGAGAACGTTTTTCCAAATGGATTTGATTTCCAGCGATTCAAATCCAATGTAAATCGCTACTATCGCACAGGCACCGATCTGTTCTACCAGTTTTCATCGTATTCTTATTTTTTACTTTTCAGTTTTTGTTTAAGATTTTTTTTGTTTTTTTGTTTTTCTATACTTTTGTTTTCATAAGTTTTATCAAGTTTGAGAGTTCCTTTTTTGACTCTACTAATAAGTCACTAAAACACAAACCGAATGTGATTTTTCAAATATTTATTTTTCACTCTGTATTCAATTACTCAAAACCGGAGACATTTTTGCTGAAACAGGAGGTGACCAAGAAAGGAAAAATCTCGCTTCGATACTCCTGCAATATATAATTTGTCTAATAGATTCGTCCAATCTAGAGAAACTGTGGAGAACTGTAACACTTATTTTCCAGGTCCCAGTTTATATCGACGAAACACTCATTGATTTTGAAAAAATTGACAAATATACAACAATTTGAAAGTCCGAATATTATTGAGAAATTTCAGGTTTTCAGATAATTGTGATGCAATAAGTAATCCTTCCAGTCAAATGTGATACTCTGAACTATACCAAACCAAATGAGTAAATTGTAACGTTTACAAGAACGCTTTGTGATATCTTCGTCTCAAAATTCATCTATTGGTATTCGGTACTCGAAATACAATTTACGAACTAAATTCATCAGACCGGAAATCTGAACGGAATCGTCTTTTTCGTTCCGATGGCGTTAAAATTCATTCGCAGTTCCATTCGAGACATTTGCACAAAGAGACCAGCTATACAGCAGGCCATGCAAATCAAAAACAACTGAGAAGCGCGCGGCACTTCTCCGACGTAGGGATTAATAAAATTAACAGATAGAGTTACTCTAGTCAGATGCCGTACGAGAGAGTATGTGCGTACTTTTGGTGTTAGCGTGCATCTCACTCTCACTTTTGGTGGAACGGAACGGAACAGAGATGGGGCTCTATAATTTTGTTATCGCTTTAAAGGAAAGCCAACGTAATAGAATGAATCGCTATACTAAAACTTAGAGTTTTGTCCCGAATATCCAATTTTCGATAGGGTTTAACTATTAACTTCATTATCTGAAATTCAATTGTTTTAATGGACATTCGCCATACTTATAATCTGCTTAGCCTCTAATGACACACTGAAAAACTATCGACTCGAAACTAGGAAGGAATTTCGTCAAACCATACGTTTTTGAAATTTATTGTCACCTTATAAAATACATAATAATATCAGAGGTATTTCAAAAGTCTTCTATATTTTGAAAAGGATTTTCTTCGAGCGGCCCCACCTACTGCGAAAAAATCATAAATAAAACGATTTCATCGTTATTTATGTCTTCGAAAGACATCTGAATGTAAAAAAGCCTAATAATAAGGCAGCGTTATTCGACTGGTACGTATATTTCCATGGCTATCTTATTATTCGCGAGAAGAGAGCGATGTTCAATTTTTCGCGCGCGCCGCGTTCACCCCAACGCCTTATTACGTGAAATATGTTCATAGCCACCTTTCTATACCGCATAGGGTAATATCTCAATGTTATTATAAAAACAATAGCGAGGAGTTTCATCCACACCGCGAGGTGGTTTAAAGATGCCATAGGCGTAGCAGAATAGAAATTCAGTACCTATTACTCGTAATGAAATATTTTTTATTTCAACATGAAGAATGGACTGTCGTGCTCTAATAAGAGAGAAATTAAAAATTATCTGTCCACAAGAAATCGATGTAATGAAGTGAATACATTTTTAGCAGACAGTGAGTACATAGAAGGTGTTCCAGAGGAAATAGGTATAATAGCTGTAGCTATTATATAATAGTTGTAGCTATTATACCTACTTAGAGCAGCTGTAAAAATATAATCCAAATGTTCCTGGATAGCATTAAACCGACATATAAATAATCAAATTCAAAATCAAAATATTATTCCCATAGATTTGGTAGTACTTTTGGATAACAAAAAAAATACAAAAAATGTATTATCATAACGAGACCAGAAAACAACCCAAATTAGTTTATTGGGAGGTTAAATTTCAAAGTAATTGATAATTATGTCATAGCAGCTTAACAGCAGTTAGCAGCTCTAAAACGAAATATATGAAAATTCTACTTGTAGAATGTAGGTATTTATGTTTTTATCCAAACATTTACAATATTGTCTTATTGATTATGAAATCCTTGTATATTATAAAAAAATCTGCGAGTTACCAAGTTTTCGATATATCTACAATTGAATAACAATTTTTCGATCGATATCCCTGAATGCAGAAATATCTGGCACGCCTATGTGTTCGAGTTTATTATTAAGTTCCAAGTAGGGGATATATGTTGGGGCAATATATTTTGATTTTTAATTCAAACTCAGACATTGTTTTACGGGTTTGATACTCCGTAATAATAATGATGTTCTTATATATTCGCGCGGCAAAAGAGCGAAATGGGAACTGGGGGTAATCAGTTATTCAAATTTTCATGACTTTCGAACATCCCCTATACATCTCTCACCCTATTTATTACAACATATCGTAAAAAATAATAACACGATCCGTTATTAAAAAGTTTTCTGGTAATGTGATCCACAGGAAATGGGGAGGCAATTCAAAGGCGAATGAAGTGCTGAAGTTTGGTTCGTAAACAAAAAAATCAAAAAGGATCTGGTGGAAATGAAAATCCATTAAATTTTATATCTAACGTAAATCCGATGTTCCTCGAATTCGGTAAAATTCGCATTTTACTTCCACAATTGATACGATTGTATGAAGAAATGTGTCATAAAATGAGCACTGTAAAAAAATCAACACATTATAATATTGAAAATGTTGAATGAACCACTATACCGGTTTATGAATGGTTGAACAATAATAATGGTACTTAAATGGTTTGCAAATTTGGAATTGGTCTTCACAATAAAAAAACTACGTTCTTTTATTTTCTGGAAAAAGTTTCGCCCCGTTGGGCCAATGTAAAGTTTTAGGCTGATTTGTCGTTCTCTTTTTAAAAGAAACAGGTCTAAAACTCAATATTTTGGAATGCTTGGACAATAAAGAAAATTTACTGCATGACCAAATAGAATTGAATTATTTTCCTCAGTTTATATCTAAACGCTGGTGAATTTACTAGTCATTAAGTGGGTAGAAGGTCATATGATTCAACGTGTTATATCATATATTAGGTGCATTTCATATATTAGGTAGAATTTAGTCAGTATGAACACGCCTGAGGAAGCTATTCTATGGTGAAACACGTGTTGCGGTTTTGTAAAATATTGGTGAGAATCTCACATTAAATTGTTACTTGAATATGGAGAATGGGATTTCAAGAAGAGAGATGTTATTGGAAAATATTAACATAAAATGAATTCAACAGAACATTTCTCTGAATATAAAAGAAATAAGTCAGAGCGTTTTTTCCATTAACGTATCGTTCTCATCTGAACGACAATTAAAAATCGACACTTGTGCATGAGCGAGGTCTTACCTTTCAGCGTGCGATTTCTAACACGGATGAGATATCAATGCGCAGTGAGCTCTCACCGTTCCCGATTAGGGATCGATCTCTAGTTCATAAAAGAGCTTGATTCAATATATATTCGGTTAGATCATGTCCAAATAACGTCAAATTTCGTTTTGTTAAATGTTGAAAAATTATGAGTAATGAACTTCGGGGCTACGAAATTTATAAATAATTCTGGTATTTTTTTAGTATTGTATGTATATTTCAATTATAAAATCGTTTGTTTCAGAGGGCGACACTTGCCGAAAAAGAAGTAACGACGTTAAAAGAGCAACTATCCGGAAACAACACATCGAACAACTGCGAAAACAAAGACACGTCAAACATGGACAGGCATAGCTTCGAAAACGAAATCGCTACCAAAGACAAAGAAGTGAGTATGTTTCGTACGTGATTTTTTGAAAATCCAAGAAAATACTGGCAACCGACAGAACAATTATCTGTATTGAGCAAAGTATTGTGAAACAGAGTATTAGGTACTTGCTTCAAGTTGTATAAATCTAAAAAGCTATAGGCTTTTGTTAAATATAGGAATATAGGCGCTCATGGCCGGAGTAACGGTTAGAGAGATCAAAATCCGGGTGGATAGGTCGTAGTCGAATGGAACTTGTAGTACCAAAAGTTTCGTATGTTACTGCGGCAGATATCATAGGCTGTAGATACGTTGTCTTCGAAGATAAATATTAGGTTAGGTTTCTGAAATTTCAGATTTTTACTAACTTTTTTTCAAATTGTACTAACAAAGTGTTAGTACAACAAAGGAAGAGCGAGTCAGTATAAATTTTTCAGAACTGGTTTCAATTGAATCCTGAAGACTTTGTAATTTCAAATCAAACAATTTATATTTTTACGAATATTTCACTTCAACTTGTTCTTTATTAGATACTGAATGTCTATTGACGTAAATTTTTTCATTTTTCAAACTGCGGATGATTAGAAACCCGTAAAAAATTATAAAGAGTAACCCAGAAGTATATAGTAACTTACATTCCCCAGCTTTTTATTTCTTCAAAAGTCAATAACAAAAGTTCTGCGCTGTCGTTTATATCCCTCCAAAAAGGAAATAATTGAAAGCCAAGTGGGTAATTAATATCAGAGTATTTTCTTTGTATTTCTAAGTATCATGACATATATTCAATACTGTACCGGCCTTATCTCGAACGATAAAACGGTAGGAATAAGGCATTTGCGTGATTTTGGATCCCTCATTGTTATTCTTTTGTTTCAATGTAGGTTTCGGTCGATGATAGAATGATTTTCAGACACTTAAACGTAGCAGTGTAGTGACGACTTATAAATACACTACTCAGTCACAAATAAAAACATTTTACTACACAAGATAATCAAATAGTTTGGGTCGGCTATTTTTATAATTTGTTTGGGGAGACGTATATATTTAAAAATATAACACGAGAATCGACTGTTCAGGCAATTAGACAAATATTTTCTGCTCTGACATAATTGAAAGAATAACGATTTATTCTGCTGAGGAATTTATATGAGCTATTTCACACAAAAAAATCTATGAGGCGGGGAACATTAAAAAAACACTAACATGACTGAAACTCTACTTCCGTTAAAAATGAGTATAGTCATTGAAGTTTCGAAATAAGACTGTGTTGTAGCAATTAGGCGAAAGAATGTGATAAAGCTCTCTCCGTGTATGTACATTCAAACAACTCATTTTCTTCATTAAAATTACGTATCCTGACACAATAGTTTTCTTTTAAACGATCAATATAAACATCAATTGATTTTCAAGTTACATTGAATTGTTGTGAAGATGCATATTTGATAAAATCTAACTTATGCAAGCTCATAAAATATAACCAACCAGCATGCTTGTTGCAAATGAAAAAATCAATACCATTTTCGTATTTTTATTAATATATCATCATTCACCATGCTACGTAGCTGTATTCTACAATACCATATTGAGTTTCGCAGTAATTTTCATTAATTCATCACTTCGTATTGAGATCCCTTCACAACCCTTTCAAATTTTACCGAAAAAGGGTAGCTACACCCTACTCCGATTTTTCGTTTCGTCTTTATTATCTAATATTTCTCTTGCCCATCACATTCTCTTATTACCTTTATTGTATAAAATTTTTGGTGAAGGAATAATTGAAGGCTGCTCTGTTATCGAAACCTCAGACCTGCAAAATATACTATGTGGTACAAAACCCTGTAAAAATCTCGATGAATAGACCTCTTTTCTGCTTGTAATCGGTTTAAAAGAAACAAGTGCACCCGCTACGGGTTTATTTCACACCATCTCCCTTCTTTCGTCTTAGGGCACTAGGGTGTTACGAGGGTTCTTCAAATTGTCAGTGTCATTAGTGACGTATGACAGAACGGAAAAAAACCGTGCGCGACCATAGAGACGTTGCGTATTTTTGTTTTGAAAGTAAATTCAAAGATTTGATGGTGTTTTGAATATACATATTGTTCGCAACTATTCAGTATTACTATAAATACAAAATATTAAGTAATCGTAAACATAATATGTATATATATCGTGTATGTATATATATCGAAGTAGTGACGCTAAAGATATGTAGGAATTCAAAATTTAGACGCTGCGGCGGTATATAGACTTGTTGAATGCTTGTTATCAATAAATCGTATTATATTATATTAATCAACTAACCTTTCGTTAGGAGATTCTGAAATGTTGCTGGTTTCATCAAATTTTTTATAATCACTTTCAAAAGTGATGATAGTTTTACGTTATATGCTCACTGTCAATAGTGATTGCACACTGAACGCTGAGTCATGCGAGTCTAGCGCTGTGTGTTAGACTGAGATACTGGCGCCGTTATGCGTTACGTTACCAAGTGGTTTACCATCCCATAAGAAGTTATCACTTCAAAATGAATTAGTTTGAAAATCCAATCAACTACCCAATAATACCTTCGCTTTCAATGACTCAAGATATATTACACCTCAACAAATCCTCACAAATCCTCATCATTTGTGTTAGTGAAATAGTAGCCGAGCCATTGGAGAGCAGTATTTTTTCAGTAAATAAATGCATACTTCACAATATTCAGTGAGATTTACTTAGATGTTGATGTCCAAGCTTATAACCATAGAGGTTAGCTTCTGTCGATAAATAGGGTTTATATCAAAAACTGAAAGCTTTATCATAATAGAAATTCTGAGTTTTTGCAAATTACAGAATTTTTTCTTAGATATTCAATTTATTGGCAAAAAGTAGAAGGTATAACGATTCAAAAACTAATAGAACATCTGGAACTCGCTTCGTGCCTTAGATGCAAATTTAAAAATCAAGATATATTTTTGAAAACTGTTATTTGTTAAACCCAGGAATCACTAGAAATATTTCAGGTTAAGGTCTAATTAACGGAAAATGTTTTCATCAGGATTGGTTCATCGAATTTCATTTCTCCTTATTGTTGACGAAACGTTCGTTTTGCGTATTTCGTTTAGCTAGCATCTACAGGAGTATACAAACATATCCTTTTAGACCTAACTTTGAAAAAGATGTTATATTTGTTCGTAAATGAAATTGTTTTCTCTTAGAGGGGATCAAGAGTGTTTTGGATTACGATCACCCGTATTAGAACCAATGAGGTATTTTTGATGATACTAGTTATGCATACATGAATATTTGAAGAATATACCACGATCCACACTAATACTTCAAACAATAATACAAGAATTATTGTCGAGTAACAAAAAAAGAGCTCTCAAAATATAAATATTCAAATGTTATGTTTTGTAGATATTTTGATATGAGAAAACCTAAAGGCCTAAATAATCAAGAGTCGCTGTTGAGAACTTATTGGGAAACTCCTGTACATTAAAACGATGAAGCGTAGCAAATTCTCCTCTAAAATTCCTTGTGTAATCTTCTTATTACCTAAGTAGTTACGAGAAAAAACATCAACAGCGCGTATCTATAAAGCGTTCTAAGTTTCAACATCAATCTGTATTGAATGCTTTGGTATTATTATATCAATATTTATCTCCTCGGAAGGCCAGCTGGTGAGTTTCCCATCTTTCAGTTTATTAATCATAAAGTGGGGTATCTATAAGAAAAGAGGACTCTTAAATAAGCTTTGTTATTGCCTATTTTATACGATGTTCTATTTGCTCATTTGATGCCGTAATGTAAAGGGGTAATCCGCTTGTTCGTTTTTTCTCACGATTATCATATTTCTCATGATTTTCATAAACAAGCCATTCGATATTTCTACTGTTTCCAAGTAAGTTCAGAAAGACTGATATTTTAATTAATCATCTAAATGAAATGTTAGTCAGCAGGAGACGATATGAATCAACACATTATTGATATATTCTACGTACAAAAACATATTTTTGACAACGAATATTCGACAGTGCCAATGGCATTCCCTATTTTTCTTATTTCATCTCAAACTATTTATAGGACTCACTATTTATTGAAAATATTTTCATTTCACCTCACTACCAGTTACACCTACCGTAAGTTGATATCAAGATTTATACGAGGTGATCAAATAATTATCATTTATAATTTATGATAGCTGTTCATTATAGACATGGGAATATAAACACATTCCATTGTTTTCAAATGGATACTCCAATATTTAATTCAAGAAACGCTGCAATTTTGTCTGTCTATTTGAATCAAAAGGTTCCAGAGATGTTGAAAAAGTTTGGCATATTTCGAACGCAATATTTAAAAAAATCCGTTGTGGATGCAGAGAAATGTAAATTTTCTAGCTAATTGTAATTAGCAACATTTTTTGCAACTACTGAGATCTCAGCATTCGAACAAATCACTCCTTTGTCCCATATTCTTTAATTAAAACTAGAAAACGGAATTTGCGAATTACTAAAAATGTAGGGCGTTTCATTTCATAATGTAATAGGATTAGGCAATATGAAGATTGTTAACTAGTTTGGTAATGATCCAATTCGTTTGTTTTATGTCGTTTTGTGTTGGTGTTGTCTCGGAAATTTGTTTGTTTGCAATGTTTTTTATTTTTTTTTAAATATTTATCTAATATGTCTGATGGTTTTTAAAATAGTAATATTATCAACACGAAAAAACTACTTTTCGAGCCCTAAAGAAGAATTTAATTAAATTCGAAACATCGGCAAGAAAACAATTGTTTTTTTTAAGAAAAAACTGATCCTTTTACCCAACCAACCTTTTTTCAGAAATATGTAGAATCCCAATATTGAATGAACAATGCATGTCATATTAAGTGAAAAATCTCTGTGAGGGGCAGTTAATGATGTTTGTCCAGATTTTCAAATTACCTTCTGCACTTTCCGAAATAGTATGTAGCCTTTATCAAGAATCGCTGTACATTATATGTATAGATAGGCGGCCGGCTAATGAAACCGATTTTCGATGAAATATCCAATAGCTCGCACAGAGTTACTACTTTCTTGGATTACCGTTCTATGGGACGATACCTGGTTAACAGGTGACATTCCTCTCTTATTCTGTGACCATTCTCGGTAGCATGTTGAAACATGTTCCTTGTAGCGAGTTATCATTAGTTTGACCAACGCATGCTTTTTATCGCAATCCTCTCAGCTTTTTTCGTAAACCCCAGGGTTTTTTTTCAGCTAACTCAACACTTGTTGAAGTGGATGAGGTAGTGATCAACAGTAGGAACAATTATAATATAGATATATAGCACAATAAGTAATTCTAGGAATTAATTTCATTTGGGTAAGATAATGGCCGACCCAGATGCATATGAAACATTGAGGTAGCCGTAAAAATGTTGTTCTAGTCTTGATGATGCTAACTTGGTTAGCGAAACTCTCCTCTAGAGACAGTATTTTGTTTTGATGTGCGATGAGTGTTTTTAATGAATCCGTCTTGCGATTAACATTCATTGCCGATTCATCATGCTATATGCATACTATAGTAAGATTATACATTACAATATGTTCAAATGAAATGATTCAGCTAACAGTTTCAATTTACTAGCTGCCTATCGCTCACGAATGAAACCATTACGGATTCAAATGTTAATAATTATCTTCCCAATACATCCGCAGTTGATGAATCATTGCGGATAGATTTTTTCAAGCGCGACCAGAAAATTCACAAAAGCTCTTTAATGACTATTTTTATAATCAATATTCAGCCATTGAACTTAGATTATTCAATTTTATCATCAATTTATTTGTAGAAATACAGTCGGAAACGGAAGTCGAGCGACTTATCAAAAAGCGTTATCAGTTTTTGTCTTTGTTGGTGTACAGTTTTTTGACAAATGTGTATTCACACATGCGTGAAACAAATGAATTCTGCAATAACAAATGAGTTAGCACCGGAAGCAAATAATGGCGTGGTGGTATATATCGTACCTGCAAAGGTATTGATGGTATATTTAAATTTTATGTTGCCAACTCCATTAAATTCATGAATATTCCATTTTTAATTACGAAAACTATGTAATTTACTTGATAGATTATTTAGGTATTATAAAATTTGCATAAATACCGATTTGTATTGAAAAAAGTGACGGCGCAACAGGAAGTTACTCATGGACGGCAGCGTTTCGAAATTTATCTGATCGATATACACCTACAAAGGTCAACTGACGAGTAGATTTCAATTGAAGGTTGAAGACACAAAGAACAATTCACTGATGATCCGCCGAAAATTCCTTTCCATACATTCCCTTTAGAAATCATTCAGACAAGGACTACTGCTTCGTTTTTAATATATACAGGAAGAAATATCATTTCTAAGTTACTGTCAAACGATTTTCAATACAACTTTTGGAACGCAATAATACGAAACTTCAGTTCAAAAGTACTTACATAACAACTGTTATGATTATTTTCTGAAAATACTTTCC
>WOGL01000125.1:0-18753 GCA_015342145.1 Leptinotarsa rubiginosa | reverse complement strand
TTACAAATAAAAGTGGTAAAAACATAGAAAGTTTAATTTCTCTTTTCTTCATTATGATTTCCTACCACGTAGTAACGGCTACATCCATCAATTTATCACGGAAAATGTTCTTCCATATCACAATGATTTAAATAAAAAGTTGTAAATTGAGATTTGTCAACGATTTTGTTTCCGAGTAAATGAGCGATTATAATACCTAATAGCAAAAGATGAATTGCTGATCGGACAAAGTTCAGAGATAATCAACTGTGCCAAATGACTGTATATGACTCAAAGTATCAAGAGGATAGATTTATATATTCAGCAAAAATTACATTTTTATCAGGTACTTCTAGAATACCATGTCACTAGTCAGATGTAATCGATACTTGTGAAAAATACGATAAAAAAATCCCAATTCTAATACTTTGTACAGCTAGGGATTGATTCCATTCGATGTCTCAGATAGGTATGACTAACTCTCCTTCAATATTGCCCCCTATAAAAAACTGATACAAATGTCAAACTCAAATTGATGACAATAAAACAAATAACGGATAATACCTTTTACGTCAATCAATTGTGATGTACCACAACTCAGAAAATACAAAGGAATCGCCGACGTTCAAATCTACACCGTTACTGAAATATCTAGGTTGCTAGTAAATATTTTGTAGACACATTATCACGTTATTTTCGAAGAGCTTCGATTACTGCGACATTTTTGGGTATTTTTTTCGCGACGTCATCCATCATCGTCACGGTCTCAGGATCTTACCGAAGCAAATAAACAGTCGAACAAGGACAAATTACGAGGCCGTTATTGGTGAAACATTGACCAGATAAACATGCAAGAACGGATTTAAAGCGGTATTAGAACACAAGACATTTCGAAAACCAATACACAACTCGAATAAAACAAATAATTAATCCAAGTCTTTCATAAATCTTTACTCATGATATTTCATAAGCCGAAATAATACTTTTCCTCTTTTTTGGTTCAATGAATATTTTGATAAATCTATGTTCCACTGTAATTCCAACAGCATACAGGCTAAGAATTAATTAATTACAAAGCAGGCATATTTATTGTACTATTATGAGCGAGATCAATAATATTTTGGTAAAATTAAATTCCAAAATACGGTAAGCCGTTATGACATCTTGAACGCCAATCAGAGCTAATTACGTTACAAATTTCGACTTCAATCTAAAAATTTCAATTGGAAATTACAACTTTCAACTCTAAATTCGACTTTGACCTCGACATTTCAACTTTAAACTCGAAAATTCGACTATAAACTCGAAATTTCAATTTTTAACTCAAAATTTCGACTCCACTCTAGAAATTATGATTTTAAACTGTAAGTTTCGACTTCGACCTCGAAATTTCGATTTTAAACTCGATTTTCAATTATTAACTAGAAATTTCGACTGTAAATTCGAAATTTTAACTTCAAATTCGAGATAACGACTTTAAATCTAAAATTTCGACTTCAATCCAGTAATTTTGATCCGAATTTATGGCTATAAACTCAAAATTTCGACTTTAAACTTGAAATTGCGACTATAAACTCAAAATTTTGACTATGAACTCGAAATTACGACTTTGAACTCAAAAATTCGACTTCAATCTAGGAATTTCGATTCAAAATTACAACTTTAAACTCTAAATTTTGACTTTAACCCCGACGTTTTGACTTTAAACTCGAAAATTCGACAATAAACTCGAAATTTCGACTTCAAGGTCAAATATTCGACTATAAACTCGAAATTTCGACTTCAAGGTCGAATATTCGACTATAAACTCGAAATTTCGACTTCAAGGTCGAAAATTCGACTATAAACTCGAAATTTCGACTTCAAAGTCAAAATTTCGACTCTACTCTAGAAATTATGACTTTGAACACAAAATTTCAACTTTAATTTAGTAATTTCGTACCGAAATTATGACTATACACTCAAAATTTTGACTTCAATCTCGAAATTTTGACTTTAAACTAAAAATTTTGACTATGAACTCGAAGTTATGACTTAAAATTCGAAATTTGGACTTCAATTTAGATATTTCGACTCGAAATTACGACTTTGAACTCTGAAATTTTACTTTAGCCTCGAAATTTTGACTATAAACTCGAAATTAGGACTATAAACTCGAAATTTTGACTTTAAACTCGAAATTACGATTTCAAATCCGAAATTTTGACTTCAATCTAGTAATTTCTACTCGAAATTACGACTTCAAACTCAACATTTTGACTTCAATCTCGGAATTTTGATTTAAAAGTCGAAATTTCGACAATAAACTCGAAATTTTGACTACAACTCGAAATTTTGACTTTAAACTCAAAATTACGACTTCAAATCCGAAATTTCGACTTCAAACTATAATTTCTACTCAAAATTACGACTTCAAACTCAACATTTCGACTTCAATCTCGAAATTTTGATTTAAAACTCGAAATTTCGACAATAAACTCGAAATTTTGACTATAAACTCGAAATTTTGACTTTAAACTCGAAATTACGACTCCAAACTCAAAATTTCGACTTCAGTTTAGAAATTTTGATTCGAAATTACGGCTTTTAACTCGAAATTTTGACTTTCAATTCGAAATTTTGACTGTAAACTTGAATTTCGACTGCAAACTCGAAATTACGACTATAAGGACGAAATTTCGACTTTATTCTAGAAATTTCGACTCGAATATACGACTTCAAACTCTAAATTTCTTGATTAAATTCGAAATTTCGAGCTAAAGTCGCCATTTTGAGTTTGAAGTCGTGATTTCGTCATTAAAGTAGAAATTTTGAGTCGTAATTTCTAAGAAACGAACAATGAAAATATGTGACCTTCTGCGCTTTCCATATTTTTCTGTATCTAGATGGAGAAGTAGAAAGCCAAAAACTTTCCCAAAAAATAAGTTAAAAACGTTAGGAACTTTCATCAAGTATCGACCAATTCGATCACACAAAATCATGAAAATCAATCCAGCCATTATTAAGTTATGAATCATGTTATTGCCACACTTTTGCGACTTTGTTTTATATACTAGAATTTTTGTCTTGATTTTTCAAATGTTCCAATAGTTAGTCGTCTGCTATTTCAGAGACAAATGCAATCAATGCTTCTCTTTTCAAAACTCGCTAACGAAAAAGAACCACAAATCGGACGATTACTAAATACGCACGGGGAATCTCTATTCAATTACGGCGAAACACACTCCGATATCGGAAACGGCAGCCTTTTTCCTTCCGAGAACGGAACAACAATCGACAAACAAATAAATACCCGCACGCGCTATTGAAGCATCAGCTCCCCCGGCCTCCTCGATCGCGAAATTAATAAAATCGCAATCGTCAATTAAAATCGCATACCATGGTGGTTCCCCACGTATAATATCATCGGTGGGGCGGCTGACCGCGAAAGGCTGATACGCCAGCTCGGTAAATAACATCGACGAGAAGGATCGCCTTAAATTTGGCACTTTCGATTAGCCGTCGATCATTCGACAAAAAACAACCATCGGCGGCGCTTCGAGTATAATAAAAGAAAACATGGTGGTGCCTATCGAGAAGGTCGGCCGCGGCAGCAACAAGTTCGTCGGCAACAACTTGAATGTGAATGTGGCCAACAACAAAATCACGTTGGCGGTCACCGGAAACAACTGCAAGATCAAGATCGAAGAAAACAGCGGCCTCATCAGAGTGGTCGGCGACAGGTGCGACGTGACTGTTCTTAAGGGCAGCGCCAACATCGATTACGTTGGGAACCGGGGCAAGATCCATCTGGGAAGAGACGTTTCCGACAACACCGTCACCTACGTGGGGAACCAGGGAGAAATCTCCACCGTGGGCACCGATCCCGACGCCAACAGTGGTTCAAACAGTGGCAGCTGCAGAAAAACACCAAAACCGACCAGAATGACTAGCGACAGCAGCGAAACGGTCAACATATCGAATTCCACCAGGATCCGGATGGCAAACCCTGGATTCCCCAACAACATCAACGTTCCCTTCCCCGTTATTCAGATCGGTAGGGTTGGACAACGATTAGGAAGAAACAGTTGAAGTGAACGTTTCGGAGTTCGTGCGTCTTATCAGTATTATTGATTTATTTGTTTTCGTTTAAGTTCCTATAGACAATGACTTGAGAAAGGACTTGAAAGATTGTATTGAAACTTGTATCTACCTCTAGTATTCTTGCCAAATATTCTCTAGCCAAAGTGTCAGTATTATGGGCGAAAAAATACGTTACCGTTATTGCGGATGGTTATTCTACGTGCAGGCGTTCAAGGTTTTTTTGTGTGGATGTATAAAACTTTCACTTGACCTTTTCTTTCATCGTTGCGAAAGTATATGAAGTTTTAAATTGAGAAACATTAATTTTTCTAATTGAATGAGAGGTTAATTTGCCTTGTTCTGTATTTTTATGATCTTCAAAATTGTTTTTTGATGTAAAAAGCAACAAAAATATCTTACAATTGTTTATTTGAAATATTTCATTTCTCCTACAAATTTATTAATAATTTTTATTTCAATTTTAGGTAATTTATTTCCTTCTTTACATATTTATTGCTTTTTTGTTATTTTCCTGATGATTATTTTGTAATGGAAAAGACTGAAATACGTTATAGTATTTTACCATAAACAAATATAAAAAATATAAAAATGTTTTTTTTCCCTGAGGATTCTTATTGTTTATCATTTCTAAATTATTTTTAAGATTTGTGACGTTTATATGGCAAAGTTTTTAGCAAAATTTACATTCACAACTTCTATCCAAATGAATATTTCAAACATTAATTCCAAAAATTGCAATCAAAATAATTTTTTGTAGAAAAACGTGGCTAACAAGTAAAATATTATTCGTAAAAAATTACTCAAACATCTTATCTTTTGGAAATATTCAGATTTTCTTCTCAATTTTCAAATCTTATGAAATTAAAACTTGAAACACACATCAAATTTTCATTTTTCTGAAAATATGATCTTTCTTCGTATTCAAGTAACACATGACGTTCTATCTAATTATTCACTGATCATTTTACCAGAGTTTAGGTAATAACTGATTAAAAATTTAAACTTAAAAAAAAAACTTGAACCAACTCATCAAATGGAACTAACTACCAATTTACACATTGAAAAATAGAGTCAACAGAGGTGAGGAATTGATTCTATTTATTGTATTTGGAGTGAATTTTTCGAATTTTTTTATTTATCTATTCATAAGCATTCCAAAAGACTGAGTTAAAAAACCTATCTTCCTAATGCAATACTTCATAGTCTGCCAAAAGATGATCCACAAAAATGCAATTGATCTTCACATTAAAAAAAACAACTCCTATGTTCCTTTAGTCTTTGGAAAGAGGTTCACCCTGTTTTGTCAATGTAAAGTTTATGGAAAGTTGACTTGTGATAAACTCATATATTTCCATGCTGAAGTTTTGTTTTTATTGTTTTAAGTGGATTTGTTAAAATCATTACCTATTTGTTATGTGAGCTACGTCCAAGTCTTTCTTAAAAAAAATACGTTAATTTTCCTTATATCGTGCATGCATATGAAAAACCAAAAATCATTTATCTTACGACAAAACCTTTTTCTACAACTTTGATTTGCAAAAAAAAAATTTCAAAATCTGTTTTTTCTTTAACCAGCTGTTGCTCCCTATAAACGACAACCCTAACGACGTCTTACCTTTTAACGTGTGATTCCTAGCAAAAATGTTGAAACGACAACTGAAAACATACCTAACGTCAATGTATATTTTCAAATTCGTTGTTATTGAAATCAAGCAATGGAAAACTTTGGATGATTCATCTTCGCGAAGAAAATGAGAAGTTATCGACAACTTTTTTGCTTTGACTTATCAATATTATGCAATATTTCGTGAGTGTATTGATATCAAGTTCATAAGTGTTTTGATTCGCGTAACTAATGGATTTATAAGTTCGCAAATATTGAACCGAGGAGATTGAGGTGATGATAATGCACGTAAAAAATCCCATCGATCTCGCATAACAACTATTCGAAAGATCAATATTAAACTTCAAATCGAGGTCATTATTGAATAATGGAGATTAAAGTCCATGATGATGATTTTGCAAAATTTATAGTTAGTAAATTTTTTATTCCATTTATACATTTTCCGGCAGTTCCTTATATCAGATAGAACGTTAAAAAAACAGAAATTGCTTGTTACAGACCATGAAAACATTCCTAGACTAATATGTCCAAATTATGTAGTTTTCACTAGTGTTTTAAATTTTTTTTTCTGTTTTTCCACTAAGTGTTAACCGAAATAGCATCATATTAATTGATAACCCTATTTATGGTTGAAGATAAAACGATGCTTATCAGTGTTCCCTTATTCTTGAGGAATGAGAGAACAAAAAATGAATGTGTGAAAATGTGATAAACACCAAAAAAAAAACACACTGAACACAAACACGTGTCAGTTGCGTATAACGTATTTCCCAGATGTTCCATGCAAGCTCATAACGCAGATGCTTCAACTGCGATCACTGTTTTTTCCTCCTAAAGTGTCGAAAGTCGAAGTAAATCAACGTTTTTTTTTTCGATTTGGTAAAACCCGGAATTGTTGTTTACTTATACACCCATCCGCGATTCACACCTATTATTGAATTAATGATAGTCTTCATCTTATCATAACAACAAGAATCAGCAGAAAATTAAAGTGCAAAATAACTAGAGAACTATAATCCGTAAGAAAGTACTTTGGACACGACGTACTTAGGAAAAATAATCTCGCTGAATAAAAAACACATATCATAAACAGTGAAAACCCCACTGTCGCCATTTGAAGCTGATCTGTTCATGAGCATATTTGACTTTCTGATACGTAGACGATGTTTTTGTAACTTTGATACAAAGAAATCAAGGATAGAAGACTTTTTTCAATTTTCAACAATGAAACCCCCGAATATTAAGTTTACATATGAAATTGTAAACAACGTGGAGTTACCATTCTTCGATTTAGGGCTAGATGTATAGGTTCAGTTTAAATATGGTGTAGAGTTTAAACTACAGATTTGACAGAAAATGCATGCGAATTCTGTCAAATTCTTCTTCCTAATCGCCACCTGGAGCTTAAAACGAACCTGTACAACTAGTCCTTAGTGATTAAAAGTAACCATGGTCTAGAATTTGATATCTACAGGAAGAATGGCAGATATATTCCAGATATCCCACATCATTGTCCATAACACAAAATGGTAGGTCTAAACTTTCTGGTCCATACGGAATTCAAAATAAGCGATACTTCCCCTGGTGTCAATTTTGAGAACTAGAGAACAATACATTATTATTATTAAGTGTTTGTTTTGACGCTGTTCTATTATTTCTTCCAGTGAATTAGTGAAGATTTTCTCCACTATTTCAACCATGAGTAAGTATGGAAATGTTGATACAAATCAACGTAAAACATCGAAAACCAAGTTTCAAATATTCAAACTAGTTTCAAGAAAACGGGAGAACTTGTATAATTTCGTCGAAAAAGCACCTTTGAAAATCAACATCATTCGAAATATTTTCAGTCAACACCGAGATAGATGTGTTGAACAACGTACTGAAAAGTATTCGCACGGAATACATAAACCAAATCACTTCTTTTAAAATCCTTTACTATTTACCAAGAAAAAATTCAATAAAACACACTGGTTTACTTCGCAGATATATTTGAACGAGTGAACATTATAACATCCACGAAAAAACATACTAATCAGCATCTACTATGAACAGTGTATTTATTTGTCTCTAGTTCACAACATAAACACCAGGAGAGAATCGCGTATTTCGAATTCCTATGCTTTGAAAATTGGTGAAATGCAGCGAGATTCTTTGTTTTTGTATCATTGTTGTCGATTGAAGAAAGAAATACATTGTTTTCAGACAAGCGCAAAGAAAAATTCCGTAACATCACCTTTATTTGCACCACAGAACTATAACTTAGTTCTGTGATTTGAACGAATCATTCCCCCTCAACGAGTTTTATTTATTGCCGATTCCTGGTCGCAACCCCCCGTCCCCCTCGATCCCCTCCCACGCAGTCGGATTCATTGACTCCCGCTCGTCGGCCTGCACCACAATGCCGCCCCCGCGACTCGCAACAGAAGGAGGGGGCGGGAAAATACGTCAGTCGAATATCAAACCCTCTGTTTTCGGGATCGACCTACGCAATGCGAACGGGGAGCGGGCTTTTAGCAAAGTGGATCGGGGAATGGGGACACTACTGCGGAATGAGAAATATCGTTACGCTTCTCTTGCTAGGGTCCGATCGATTTTCCAATTCACTTCAGTTTTATCACCGAGATAGAGATAACATTAATAAATATTGATGAAAATAATGAGTGATGAAATGAAATACTTTTTTATGGCATTGAAATTAGTTCACGTCGTACTAGTTCATTATTGTGTTTTTATTAACTAGTTAACGACTACATAGTACTGAACTTTATGGCCTGTGCGAGTATAAAACAGTACCGTTTCTGATTAGTTCATGAGTAAACTTCTTTGTTTTGTTATAAACAAAAGGTAATACAAATTATGAAAATCATGAAACAACAAAAATTAATTGGCGCTCCGGGGCGACTTGATTGAATCCATATGCTTTTTCATTTGCAGGAAAAACCGGAAAAATCTGCAGCACCACATCATCTGAAGATCTTGATCTGCCAGTGTTCTCTCTTTCACAGAATAGAATGTAGGATGTCTCCAGAGACTCCAATGAACTCAAGATATTGCCAGAATATTTAGTGACACGACTATCGTCAAGCTTAAACCAGTCCGTTCCGTTTTTGATCAATGCGTAATAATGACCAGATTCAACATAGCAAACATAGCCAAATATTTTCCTCTATGTGTGCTATGATATTATTCTTATATCATTATCTAGGTCAGTTGATAAATAATATATACAACTTCCACAAACTTGTGACTGAATAATATTCCATGAGAAACACATCTACGTTGTTACAAACGCATGTCAGATGTATTTTGGGCTGCCTACATTTATTAGTCGGCCGAGACAGATTTCTTCTTAAACTTTCGAAATTCAACTAATAGATGGCCCCACCTATAGCATTCACCAGATATAAAATTTAAAATTGAATGAATACTAAAAAAAATTGAAAAACTGATATTCAGTATTAGAAATATCAATAAACCGACATGAAAAGTAGGAAAAATATTTCGATTCCCACATTCATTATTCACTCATTATTTTTTTATTTCTTATGAATAAGCACCTACAATATTTGAGTGTGATGTCAGCTAAAGGTTTGTTATAATAATTATTGTCCCAATTTCACCAAGTTTTCTCCTTTTCTTATTACAACTATTTTGACTGCATCTACCAACTTGGTTTTCAACTGTGCGTTCCTATAATTTTAACATACCTATTTTTTATACTTGTAATTGAAAAATTTATTTGATTTTTTTAACTGCAATTTATCACATGCTCTTGAATATAATCACAAAGTTAGAGCTTAGTGTGCAGATACGTACGTAATTGAACAAATGTCAAAGTTAGATAATTATTAAATCAACAGTAAGAATTATAAGTTTTTGCCTCCTAAAATCCATAAACAAGAAAATTTTCTAAGGTTATAAAATTTGTCATATCTCAGAGTTAGATAACCCACAAATCAAACAAATTCGTTGAGAGTTTTCTATCCGAAAGTATATTAAAAATTTTTATAGTTAGGTTATGTATCTACACGATAGGCAACACACAAAACGTCGGCTGATACTGCGGGTTTTCTAAATTTGAGATGGGTTGATTTAAAAAATGCTGTTCGGTAATTGATAGCGTTTTGATGGAAAAGTTAATTCTATTAGATTCATATGCGGTTAAAGTAATGTAAAATAAACCCATTGTCGAATAAGAGAACACATGAAAACAGACTAATACCAGTGGCGCTCTTTGAATTCTATATAAGATAAAATTTAAAAAATAATGTCTAAATAATCGTCACAGATGAGTTAAATAACAAATTCAATTGTAATATTACTAATTATTGTAATAATACTAACACTTTCAGTGTTAGTATTGTCTTTGATGTTTACTGGCTTGTTTGAATGGTTTTTTGTGTAAGATATGATGAAGTTATTATTTAAACTGTTATCATTTAAACTCTGTTGACATAGGGATGCTAATAACGTGGATCGTGCTATGGTTGTTGTTTTACTTTATTTAAATGAAGTTTCCAGACTCCCTAGTGATTTTTGTGTTGAAAAACAAGTGGTGCCTTACAACCTTGACAGCAGTCACTATGACATTAACAATGTTGCCAATATCTAAATCATACCAACTGCAGAATTGCAACAATACAAGAGAATGCCAACAATGGAAACCTGCTGTTTATGTTGAAAAGGGTGATTAGAGTAATTGAAGATAGTTGTATATGTATGGGTTGGTTTGTGGTAAACTGCAAAATCCTATTTGTTGGTAATTTCTGTGATTGACAGGTCTAAAAAGTTTATCGAATTATTGGTTTCAAATTCTATTGTAAGTTTTATGTTTTGTGTGAAGGGAGGTATGACATATCTGAATTTTTGGGTGTTGAGTGTTGTCGAATAGTTTTTTCTTAGTTGTCTATGAGGATTACCCATTATGATACCTTGTTTGTTGTTATATATGGTGCTACTGAATTCAAAATAATTTTGGCTTATACACGTGGATAGTAGAGGGAGCGTATCTGAATGAATTGAAGAGTTTATGTGATTTTTAATTAGTATTTCATCTATGAGTTTATACGACTCTTCTGGGGGAGGCTTGAGAATAAATTGGTGACATAGACCGAATGAAATTTGGAATTAGGTAGAAGTTGAATATTGGAGACGTTCCTGTCAGTTCTGGATTCTGAAATAAGATGAGAAGGGTGTGTAGTTTTCAATTATATTTACCAGGAGTTTATAAATGTTATAAGACGGTGCTGTTAGGGACGTTACTACTGGATCAAACTGGTCTAATGGGCTGCTGTTAATGAAGTTTGATGGATGAGTATAGTTGCGGAGTATGTGGGTTGGATATAATGTATTGATCCCGGTAGTTGTATAACAAACTTTTTCGTTAATAAAATGTTAATTGTAACAGAAATGATCTGTCAAGGTGGCTACAAAAAGCGGGGATCCTAATTTCACGTATCGTCAAAACGAGAACAGAGACGAATCAGTGTTCTCCCGCGTCGGTCCTACGAATGAAGTGAATGATAATGGGATAATGCGCAATTCCGCACTTATCGATCCCGATTCATGTGTGTGTTTCAATCTTTTGATTGGAGTTGATTCTGATAACAATCGCATTTCGTATATGCAAATAAGGATACCTACCCTTCCACTAACTCGCAGTGATATAACTGATTGTGACGAATCGATAACCGCACCTACGATTCCACGGTTGTCCTTGTATTGATAAAGTTAAAAATTACTTATGCGTTTTGCGGAAAAGCACACGAATCGTGGAATCTTCGCCACGCGGAACGTACACGATTTTCCAAATTCTATTTTTAGCGTCGGTAAATCCATCGAATTAATAATTTATTGGAAATGGCCAGGGTCAGTTCATGATAAATATTTTTGATCGTAAACTATTGTCCAGTTTTTCGGCAACTGTCTAGAATAACAAATCAATGAGACAGTATGTTTACGCTACGCCCATTGAAACAACAATGAGATGCATTCATTTATTTATTATAAATAAGTCACGAGTCGTGACACAGAACATTATAACCAGTTTGAGATTATGTGGACCTGGTAAAACGGTACCGTATCTTGTGGAGTAATAGGAATTAGAAAACGCCTACGCTACTTTCAAGAGAGAAATTGAGAACAAGCAGCATGTGACGACGGTATGCTTCGAAAAGACCGAATAACGAGCAATTTTTGTTGATGTTTGAGAGATCGTGCATACGAAGATTCAGAGGAGTTCCTTCTGAACCACAAGGGCTCAAAAACTACACTGTTGTTCCCAATTAGATTCACCGCATTTGTTAATTTAACTTTATTAGCATTTTCTCGAAATATCACATGAATTTCTGAAAAATCTGCACTGTCTTTTTTAATGTATATGACGCAACACTTCTCTTTTATTAACACACTATTTTTGAAGAAAGACTGTTTATAAATACCCCTCTTCTTCATTTAAATATAAATAAAAAAACACGTTCAAAGAAAAAAATAGGAAAGAAAGGAATAGGGCATTTTCGTTTCAAATTAAAACTGAAAAACTCACATGAACTTTGTGTGCCTGAGAAGACGATGAAATAAATTACTTTTCAAAGGTTTCATGTTTTTTTGCTTTTGAGGCATTTTGTAAACTCAAAAGTTTGTTAAAAATTGAAAACTACCCTGTTATCTATGCGAAGGTCGCAGAAACAAAATATCAAAACAACAACTATATAATTGCTATGAAAATTATTCAACAGTTAATGAGTTTGGTGTTGTGTATAATCAGTTGGAATTTATATTGTTATTTTAATTTACTCCATGAACTTTTTTTTTTTTTCTGTTGACTTGTTCTGTAGCTGGTAATATAAGTTAACGAGTGCGTTTGGAGTCGTATGACACTTTTAGTTCTTTTTAGTAATTTTTTTTCAAATGTTTAGTTATTTTCATATTATCTACAACCGAACCAAACCATTATCACCAATTTTTCTTTATTATTACAATATTACTTGAATTGCAATGAATAACTGGAATCTCTCGTTGTTTCCGCTCGAACATCAAAAATCTTTCTTATTCAACATTCACGATGTGTTCGCCATTGTGTACCTGTGAACCATTATTTTTTACTAAATCTCTTCACAGGCACAGCAAAATTATGCCCCTTCACATTTATTCAATATTTATTAATTCAAAACTGAAAACGATCTCGAAAACGAGCAAGATAACAAAATTATCCTGCGGAGCTATTTAAGAATTCAAAGTAAGACTCCCCCAAGCATGAATTTATTCAAAAGTGAAAAAAATAACCGCATTCAGCAACATTTCGTCTCCATAGACTCATTCATATAAAGTCTTGCTGGCGTCACAAACGTTTTTCACGCGTGCGGTTGTCTTCTGAAAGACGCCATCTATGGGATCCATAGAGAACTCAACCCTGAAGTATCAAAGTTGAACGAGGCTTTGGTTTTCAATGTCTCTTATATGTTCGAAGATTATGTTTGGTTATGGATTATGGATCAAAAATCATATAATAAGGAACTCAAGCTTATTCAAAAGTGCGAACGTTAATTTTTTTTGAGGCAGTTGGTTGATTATTGAATGGAGCATTGCATATTTTTTAATCATCTCCTCTTTTGAAATGTACGAACTTCGATGGTTTTCTGTATGTATACAGATGTCGCTGTTAAAAGTTGGGAATACTCGAATTTGATAGCTCCAGCCAAAGCCATTGCAATATTTTCCAAAAAGGACTAGCTGGCAGTTTGCTTCATGGTTTCACACTATTTTGTTCACTGAACAGAAACTCTGAGTGAAGAAAGGTTTCTTTCTATTCTGTGGAATTCCTTATGGAATTCAAAACAGTTTCTAAGTAGACATATAATTTTGTTAGAATCTCTTGTGAAAAGAGGCTAAGGCTAAGGGTAGCCTTTCTATAGCCTTCGCCAGTTCTATATTAATAAGGCTAAATAGTTTCATATTGTTGCACAGCAGTGGACTGGGCAGCCGAAACATGATCTGTACAATAATTGATTGCTGTGGGAGTCCAGCGTTGATGAAAATGATGAATAAATTGACTATATCAAGCTTCACACATAAATATCTACCTGGAATCAATCCATTCACTCAAGCTAATTTATAGCTGTAAGAGAAAGAGACTCCTGCTTATAAAAAATATTGAACGACTCATAGTAGATCGCTCCGAAACATTAATTTTTCTAATCAATGGTAGGAATGCCGTCAGGTCTTGCTGTCTGTTACCATGAGATCCAGTCGGAGAATCAGAAGTATAATTTGATTCCCTCATATTTTTCAAATATGCATAGTTCTTGGCTACACTCACGTTTCTCATTTTCAGTCAGTCCAAAGACTTACTTACGGAGCAGGTCTCGTCATGAATCTAAATTACGCCAGAGGTTTCTGCAGCAGTTTTAGTTGCGTCGTTAGAATTCGCCAAGTAATAAATATCACACAGGAATATTACAAGGATCATCCAATCAGTCAGTAGTAATTTCCGTTTATCAGACAGACAACGTTACGGTCATCCTCCCACCGTGTTGATACGCCTCTGAACACATCTCAAACTCAAACAAATAATACGACAGGAATCCTTGTTCACTTAACTTCGAAATCGTTCAATTGGAATGGCTTGGCGCGCGATCCGTCTATAGCGTGCGGTGGCGCCTCCTGCTGGAGATAAACGCAACCAAACCACGTGAAGGTTGAAAGATAGTACGTCATGCACTAAAATTAGTGCACACATCGAGGCAGGCAGCAGAGAGGTATTTCCAATTTCCAGTAATCGGACGGATGAACGTTGGATGTTGTCATTTTTAATAATAATCGGGTAACATTTTTTTTTGACGATGACTTGATGCATCGCTTCTGTCGAATTCGAAGTATCATGGCGAGGTGTCTGGGAAGTTGCTAGATCAACGATAAGGATGTTTTTGACAGGCAGAGTAATCCTCGAGCTGAATGATGTCATGTGTTGAGATGCGTCCATTTGGAGATTGGGATATCCTTGTTTACATCCTCGAATCGCGACCTTTGCGGGGGTTCCCAGTAGAGTTAATCGAAGTTTTTGTTATTATGGTACGGAAGGTGATTGATCGCTATTATTATTGAGATGTGTAGCGACTGAATATTTGCAATAAATAGTACCTATTAGCAGTGTTGTTCCTGCTCGAAAAAAAAATAGTAACAGATTATGTCAAAAAAGTAATATTTGACAGCAAATTGTAACTTTTGAAAGAGTCGCACATGAAGCACAGATAATAGCATTTCCCGCCGAGAGGTTCCCAATCACTACCTTCAAAAGTGATAGGTGACTAGGTGACGTATCAAAACTGACTGGACTAGGAATCAAATTCTGCTGTAACTTTTTTCAAAATATATAACAATGCATTACAAATACTTGTCTTCTTCCATAGGTTCCTCTTTTCCCATGCCACATTGGAGATCCAACCTTGATAGCAACGATGACTTTGTGAAAATGATGTAGTTGCCACAGTACGCAAGATGTGTGGATACAATCAGTCTCTGAGACAAATTTAGAACTGTTATAGTTTCACCACAAGTTGGTAACAGTATTTCAGACTATTGACATCATTCACATTATCCTTGTATGAATACTGTTCGACAGTTATTCCTGTAGAGATTGATCAATTTGTATTGAATTTTTGGTTACTATAATCTTCCACAACCTGAAATATAGATTAATATTAACAAACAAAAAACAATAGAAATATATTTAAAACACTTCCAAAATACAAATCGGGATATTATAAAATAACAACAAAAATTAATTGGCGCTCCGGGGCAACTTCATTGATTCCAGTTGTCTATTTTTATTTATAGAAATTTCCAGTAGTTTACATCAACCCATAAAAACGTACTAACGTTCCCAATGGACCAATCGATGAACTTATTGTAAATTTGAGAACTCCTTTGAAATTACTGCAAAAAATAGCGACTTTCGCGCATCGACATAACCCTAAAATTATTAACTGTCATTTCTATGGTACCGCGTTATCAGAACTGTCAATGAGTTCAGTCCAAGACGTATGTCTATCTCTAGACAATATCAGTTGGGCAAAATAGAATTAGTTTCTCTGTGATAACATCATTCAGTAGGAATTTTATATGAAACATTTTTACAAATTGTCAATTACTAACCGAATGTGTACCAATTAATTTTGAACCCAATCATGCAAAAAAGATGTTTTAAATAAAGCAGGTCGTTTCTATTCTCTGAGTAGTTGAGTTGTTATCAAACTCCCAGATCAATATTACATTTGGCAATGTTTTTAGATGAAATTCGCATGCATAATCAAATTTTGACACACCGCACGAGCTTTTACCTGTGAATAATGAAATTAGTCCGGCTTTTCGGAATAGTTAAACTGAAATGAGATTGCGCTAAAGTAGGCTTCCGTTTAACAGTATACACAACAATACAACAATAAATAGATTCGCTGCATATAACGGTACCTTCTAATGGTTTCTGTACGGCAGATATCATGGCATGCCAGGTCAAGCGAGGCGAAAACTCCTTACGAATTTCTATGGATCGAGTCGAGATCGAAAAAATGAGGTGATGCTCCTACGGAATCTGCCGCGTCATCGAACGACTAGTGTCAAAGATCGCCAAGACTGGTGGATGATGGATTTGAAGAAGAGTGAGCTGACATATTTTTGTCTAAATACCCGGATATATTCTTGAATGTACGGGAATTACTCTCAAGAACCTTTTTTTTCACGCCCTGAAACTAGAGAATTTGTGTCAAAACTATTTTGCGGGTATGTTTTTCTGAAGGTTTTAACCTTGATGTTCGTCTACAACTGCAGTAGATATTATCAAATACGAAGAGGAAACGCATGATACCGCAATTGTAGATGAAATAATAGGCATAAAAACCACCAGACTACAGTCAACAGATTAGAAAAATAGCTTTGACAGGTTTCAGGAGACCGTGAATGCTTGGATTCTTTGTTCAACTATATATTGATGAATGAATAAGCAGTCAATAAATGTTTATTTCAATATTGATATCTTCACAAAATACTTTTTTCATGAATCATACTAGATGATATTTATTTAGATTTTAATGATAAAAAAACGAATATTCTTTGTGAATACTAACATCTGAACAACTGGCTATTGAACATCTTTTGTAACTGTCACTCGCATTCAAATTGAATGAATACGGTTTCGATGAGAAACGAGACAAATACTTGTCTTATGAGTTGACCATGTATATAAACGTAAGTGGTCGTTTTGTTTATATTTTGGGAATCTCAAAAACTCCCAGTCGCAATTCCTCTTCGCAGTATTTAACGATCACTCTGAAAACGAAAATAATTTTCTATTTTTAATTTTTACTACGGAAAAATAAAAGATCCGAGATTCGAATATAACCCGGAGAGCACGAGCCATGCATATGATCTGCGGTAGCTTATGAAAACAAACAAATATGATTGGATTATTCGATTTAGAATGTTTATTTTTATGAATCGGTCCAAAGTCTCTTAGGCTCTCACGAAAACCGCCTTTCCTAAGATTAGTTTTTGGTATAGAACAAATTCTTAGCAACATTTTTTTTCAAGAACTTTCTTTATGTAACAACAAAAGTAAATAAATAACTTCCAAGCCAATCAGAGTGCAAAACGTCACTTACTCACAAGCGACTTTGATGTTGAAGCCTATGCTGCTTGCATAATATTATTTTATGGTGATTCCCTTGCAATTTATTATAATTCAGTCTTTACATCTTCAAAAACGGTTTTAAGTTTTTCCCATGCTTAAAAGATGATTTATGAAGGCAAATCATTTGAATTTGTCGAGGACTGATCGTTTTAGGGTGGCTAATTTCTTCACAACAGTTATTTCTGAATTTAGCAATTTACAGAACTCTTCGAGATTAGTATGTTGTTGCTTTGTTTACTTTTCTTCAACTTAAAAATCATGGAATTGGTGTCTTCCTGAGACTTGGCAAGCTATACAAGTCATACTTCATTCTGAATTCTTCTTTCATATACATCAATGAAAAAGTCAAACTTGGTTTCATTGTGTTTGTTTTTTTTTTTCTGAGTCACTGAAGGAAAAAATGAAATATTATTCACTCTATATAGTATATATATTACTTTTCTGCAACAACATTGAAAATACAATGAAAAAGATGGGCAAACTATTAAAAATTATGCAATCATCAATGTCGCACTTTCTGAAAAAGCATTTTGTATGTTGTATGTGTTCTCGTTTAGTCTTTCTGCCGAAACTTCAATCGTTCACATCATTCATTTTTCAACGACGTATGCGAGATATCGAGAGTCGAGTAAAATTTCTCACAAGACTCATTTCAGCGACATGAACACTATAATCTAACATTATTAACAATGCTCGAGCGATACTTTCACCTGCATTTAGAAAATCCTAGTCGGTGCAAAAAATTACGAAATGAATTAGAAATGTACTGACCCAACGCCCTACTTTGCCGGTTTTTGAACCGTCACGGGTGAGTGATTTTCGCGGAGTCGCATACAGGGCGTCGACAAAACAAGAAACGTTGGACATACGTCGGGGCATTCTCTGATTATTTGGTTGGTTACGCAGATTAGACGGACGTACCTACTTTGGAATAATAAAACAAAAAATAAAGATTAATCCACAAAGGCCTCACGTAAACGACCTCTTGAAAATAAGAAGTAGATGAATTGTGGTCGATGTAAAACAAGAATGGCATTTTGCCGTTTTTTTGAATGTTCATATTGAAGACCCAAGATTTTTTTTGAAAGATATGTCGATCGATGAATCGAAATTCTGATAATTTATGAAATTTGTTTTAAAATGATGTATCCGAGACCTTCGAATGAAAAGAGTAGTAAATGGAGGAAGACTATCGATTCAAGTCCTGAGAGAAGTGGTATTTCTGACTAGTACCCGAATTGGTTCCTAATGGGGAATGTTTGAACTAAATAAAGTTGAGTTTAATTCATTAGTTTTTCAAATTCACTTCGAAAAGTATTCAAATTGATGTTTCAAATGTTGGGTTTTAATTTTTGAAGGGATTTGTTTCTAAGTCACATAT
>WOGL01000124.1:0-18759 GCA_015342145.1 Leptinotarsa rubiginosa | reverse complement strand
TTGCAGAATCATCCCAGCTTCAACCAGATAAATTCTCTCGAGAAAAATATCTGGTCGAGGCAGGAATCGAACCCACGGTCTTCCGATCGTGAGTCAGGCGCACTACCACCGCGGCCAATTCCACAAATTGATGGTTGTAGCCGTTACTACGTGATAGAAAATCATGATGAAGAAAAGAGAATTGAAACTTTCCTTGTTTTTTACTACTTTTATTTGTAACTAACGTTACTGCAGTTTTGTCCTATAGGGACATTCTCAAACTTATACATCAAACTTATACATTATACTTTAATGTATACGTTTGAAAATATCTTTATAGGACGAAACTGCAGTAACGTTAGTAACAAATAAAAGTGGTAAAAAACATAGAAAGTTTCAATTCTTTTCTTTTATATAATAAATTAATCAATAAAAGTTTATGTGAATTGACAAAAAAAGTATGAAGAAAACTTGAGTAACACTGCTACCAAGTTTGTATGGAAATCAATGGACGTAATTTCGTATATTGAGACAAATCATGGAAACGATGAAATAAAATATGAATTCGTAGATGTAAACAAAATTGAAAATTCGCAAAGTATTTGTGAAAGTTTCAACAATTATTTCATCACTATCGGTACAAATTCATCATCCATCTCTCCTACTCAAATAGATTCTGCAAAGTTATCGTCTATGTATCTCAAGTCTATCAAACCAGAATAAATACAAGTAATAATTGGTACATAAGAAAATAAGCTTACACGGCCGGAATCAAGATAAAAGGAAACAAAATTCGGGCTGGTAGACCGTAGTCGAATGGAACCTGAAGTACCAAACGTTTTGTCTGCTACTGCGGCAGACATCATCATGATGTTTGCTACTTCAGATTCCATTCGACCAGCTCGGATTTTGACGATTTAACACCTGTGTTAAAAATAACGGTTTGGTGTTGGGATTAAACTCCAGTAATATTCATTACTACACCAAAGGTTCCAAACTGCATCACAAGCTCAGATTTTGTTGAGCTTTTCTCAATTTTTATTTCATTGTGATTTTATTTCAGGTTTTTTGCTTGATATAATTGTTATTTTCAGCTATTCATTTCAATTTTATTTGTTTTTTCAGGGATTTAAAATCATATTATATCATATTAGACAATGGAAGTCCTAACTAATGAAATTCAGCATGAAAAATTGTCAAACACCTTCAAACAAACGAGAAATTCAATATCTAACAAGAAGAATCTTAACGGAAAATTTATTAAGATCACAGAGCTGCTTACTGCAGATAACTTCAATTTATTTGAAAAGGTTCGAGCTCATTTTGATAAATCATATTTGACTTTCAAGGGCTCGTTTATGTGGACTTCAAAGGAAGGAAAAAACTTTCAAGATGTGAATCCAATCATGACAAACTTCTTATAGAATCATGAAATATTTTATTGGTAACATTTAGGGTTTGCTGACAATCTATGGTGCATCGGAGGGCACTGATTCTACTTGTTGGTTAAGGAAATAACTGAATAGTTTTTCCGTTTTTCTTTCTCTTTCTGTGATTCACTTTTGATATATCATTTCATTCTCAATTCAATCTGTAACAAAATAATAAATAAATAATTTCCTTTATATTTCAAGAATCTTCTTACAATAGCGATCTCTTTTATCTATTTTTCTCCCTCGCAGAGTTGTATTTGGAAGAATGAATTTATTGTATTTCTATATTTTCAATACATACATCATAAATATTATCAAAAAGTAAAGAATTTGTTTTTTACTGTATATGAAATTTAACTTTTTCTGTTATGAAAATTGCCCATCTGAATCTCAAGTCAGTTTTAACAGTTTTTAATGACTTCACTGTACATGAGAACAAATTTGACGCTGTAATGGTCTCCAAAACGTGGCTGTCCGATCAACTTAATTCTCACCTGATACAAATTTGTGGTTACAAGTTCATACGTGAGGATGGGAAAGGGAGATAAAATTTATCTTAGAAAGGATTTGAAATACAACAAAATAACTTTTGATTTTGAAATCCAAGAATCTCTTGAATTTATTTTCATTGAAGTGAAAATTGGATGTAAGTGTCTGGCCCTAGGGGTATTTTATAGGCCTCCAAATACTAATCGTTTGAGTATGATTGTGACTGACGATGTGATTTGCATGAGTGACTTCAACGTTGACCTTTTCAAACTACCCATCCCCTTCTTAACTGCTGTGAATCCTACAATGTAGAACAAATTCTTAATGAGCTTTCTAGAATCACCATGTTTCTAGTAAGCTCATTGACCCAATTTTCGTTAGTAATAATAATATCGTTATTAGATCTGGTACTTTGTCATCCCAAGGCATTTCAGATCACATACTAGTGTATGTCGAATAATCATCGAAGAGATTCAAAATAGAGCCCAAATTAGTTTCGATAATTTCTCTTTGCCTTTTTTTTATTAGATTCATCAGTTGCCATGGTTCGGAATTATGAGTGAAAATGGTATTGATAGAAGATTGTAGTTTCAATTCATTTTCAATTTTTACTTTTGACTAACTTTAAAAAGTTAGAACCACTCAACCTCTCGCTCCTTGGCTCACTTAAAATCTCAGACTTCTTATGAATGGACTCGATAAAAAATCATACCTTGTCAATAGATAGAATTGAAAAAGACTTATCTCAAATCTGTGTGTTCTGGAAAAATACCACTTTGCGTGGTAAGCTCTGTCTAACCTCAATGTTCGTTTAAACAAATAATATCCATCACCCAAACACCTCTCGAATCCCGATGAAATAAACAACTACTTTGCTCAATTCGTACAGAATGTTATTGAGAATTGTGATGAAAAATTTGAATATCATAACAGTAATTATTTAATCAAGCTAAATAACTTCTCATTTCGATTCGCTATCGAAGAAGCTGATGCGCATGAAATCTTGAATGATATTAAAAGCCAAACTCCAGAGGTGATAATATTTCGATCAGGATGTTGAAACTTTGTAGCCCGTTTGTATATAAAAATATTGCATACATCATCATTTGTTATTTTGAACGTTCATATTTTCCAGACTTGTGAAAAGTTAACTTTGGGAACCCCATTCCCAAGAATGATGATCCAGTCAGTTTTTCTGATCTCAGAATCATCCGTGTACTCTCGGCCATGAGTAAAATTTTTGAAAGGGTGATTTATTCACAAATTAATGAATATTTCAATACCAATTTCCTATTATCACTATCGCAATGTGGCTCTATTCAGGGCTATAGTTCAGGTATAGCTCTGACAAAATATTGTTGATGGACTTGATAAGGGAATGATTAGTACCCTGGTTTAACTGGATTTTTTGAAAGCATTCGGTAACATAAATCACTTTTATGAAATGCAAATATTTTAGTTTTGATTGCTGCCTTATTTCTCATCTGTTCTTACTTACTGGGTAGGTCTCAAAAAGTTTTCGTTGATGGTCACTACTGCTTATCTCTTGATACTCTATCTGGAGTACCAATGGGTTCCATTTTGGGACTTTCATTATTCATCAATTATAGTACTTTGCTTTGTCTTTCTACTTCTCCATCTCTATACAAAAAAATGTGGAAATCTTCCAAGGGAAGAAAGGAAGCAGTCATTTTCAGAAAGGTAACTCTACTCGTATATAAAGGTCTGTAGATCATGCACAGAAATAACTTTCACAGTCAAAATGAAAGAAAAGCCCTCCCGAAATATCTTCTTCAAGATATCAACCAATAAAGCAAGTGTATTACGGCAAAACATTGGATGTTGACCCATGAGAACGACAGTGTTCCATGTAAGTGAAATTTTAGCTTTTTCATTTACTATATTCTGTAGCAATCCTGTGAATGATATCTGATTCAATTCCATAACCAATATTTGGAATGAGAAAAGTGTTTTTGTATAATCCATTGTTCGAAAAGGCTTTTCCTTCAGTTTATGTATGAAAGTTTCTTCTTTGCATAATATACATATCTTTATATTATAGACTTATCTTTCGGGAATTGATTAACAGCTTCATCGGACTGGAACCTGTCTTTGGCATCACTTTAGGTTTTGCCAAATAAACCTGGATGGTGAGAAGATTTAAAGATGTCAGACAAAATCTTCCAGGATTGGCTCACTTCAAGGCGTTAATTCACCCTTCAAAGCTCGAAACCAAACAGTTTTTAGACTACAGTAGGGATGAACTACAATATATGATGGAATTGGCCAATACCTGATGAAAATTCATAACTAACGAGTGAAGATACGCCCGAAGAAGCCATTGTAAGGCGATACACGTGTTGCGTTTTTGTAAAACTGTTTAGTGAATACGTTTGAACTACGATGTCTAAGAGACCTTCTCACAGGTCACTGTCGTCTGAACCATCATAGACAGAGACTCGGACTGTCGAACGATAGTGTGTGTCGCATCTGTTTGGAAAATGATGAAACAGCCTATACTTTGGGACCGAATCAGGTTTTCAGAGTTTGGTAGTACACTCTTACCATCTGACCTGAAAGATCACACACCAAATAAACTAATCAGCTTCCTCAAGCATCTGGGTTTATTTGGTCGAGTTTGAATAGGTGTGAGCCTCAATAAACCCCTGCGGATTGCGGTGGAGGGTCGAATAGACCCACTCACTTTTGACCTAACCTAACTTTATATTTGGACCGGCATTATCTCGTATATCAAGAATTGTAAAATGCAGGCAAAATCTCTTCAACCCTGATCTAGATTTGATCAATTACACATCTATCAATTGAACATGATTTGAAGCTTGATCCTAAAAAAACAATGATGATGCATTTTGGAAATTGATAAGCAGCTTCATCGGACTAGAACTTGTCTTTGGCATCGCTTTAGGTTTTGCCAAACAAACATTGTACACCTGGATGACAAGAAGATTTAAATACGTCTGGCAAAATTTTCCAGGATTGGCTCACTCCAAGACTAACTAACTTGTGAAGACACGCCCGAAGAAGCCATTGAAGGGCGAAACACGTGTTGCGTTTTTTAAAAGTGTTTAGTGAAAAGCTCACAATAGGGTGTTTTTGAATACGTTTGAACTACGATGTCTAACAGGCCTTCTCACAGGTCACTGTCGTCTGAAACAGTTGTTAGACTACAGTAGGGATGAACTACGATGTCTAACAGGCCTTTTTACAGGTCACTGTCATTTGAATCATCATATGCAGAGACTTAGACTTTCGGAAGAGAGTGTGTCGCCTCTGTTTGAAAAATGATGAAACAGCAGAGCACATACTTTGTACCTGCCCCGTTGGGGGCAGAATCAGGTTTTTAGAGTTCGGCAGAGCCGTACTCTCACTATCTGACCTGAAAGACCACTCACCATACAAACTAAGCGGCTTCTTTAAGAGGGTGGGTGTATTTGGCCGAGTGTGAATAGGTGTGAGCTACAATAAATCCTTGCGGGTTGTGGAGAAGGATCGAATAGACCCACTCACTTTGGACCCAACCTAAGTTATTCAAGCCGAGCAAACAAATAACAGCTCATAACAAGTGGTGAAGCTACTACTATTTTGCGTAGCAGAGAATGATACACAATGGACCGTCGATTAATTCAGAATGTAATGAAAACAGTTAACCAAACAAACGTCTCTGTTGAAACAACAGTCTAAAGTCTACTTTCAAAATTATTTCATAAAGCACAAAAATTTAGAAATACAGATGACGCCTAATAAATAAGAGAGAGGATATTCATTGCAAAGATTAATTTAAATTATTGCAACTTACAGTCATAACAGAAATACGCCAAAAAATGTCATAAATTTGATCAAAAAAATTTTCAGAAAATAGTTACATTCAAAATGTAATATTTTCTATCTATCATCAAACTTTGCATGTCATTATTTGAATAATGTTCTTCGTAAGCTATATGTTTCATTTTCATAAAATACAGTTGTAATTAACAATGATACATCGATAAATTATTAAATGACAATTATGTGAAAACACCAAAAATCAGTCAATTAATGTTCTTCACACAAACTTCATCAACCTCTCTCATTATTCTAATCATTAGAAAATCAAAAGCATTACTTCAAGGATAGTAAGATATATAAATACAGTTAGATATTTCTTTTGAAATTATCTAATTTACTAAGAGAAGAAATGCTTTCAAAATTCTTGGAAAGGAGTTCAAACATTTATTCCTTCATATTATAAAATATATGTTACTTGTACTTTGTTTGTTACTTGTATGTTACTTGTACTTTCAGTCGATTCACCTGAAGCACTTTGTTTAGTTTTGTATGTTATTTATAATTTATGGTGTTCGCCGAAAAAAGGTATATAGTGCACGAAAACAACTTTTCGAGAAAAACCCGTTTAAAGTTTCGTAATGTATTACTGCTATGTACACGCCCCACTGAGGGTGCCTCAGTGGGGCGTGTACATAGCAGTACATAGCGGTTTTGATACCAGTGGTCTATGTATGTATGACGTCATTCATTCAATCTGCGATGTTTATTCTCTATGTGGTAGCTTCAGTTATCGAGTCCGAGATTAAGTTACAATGCAGGTGAATAAAGTAACCTTTTTGTTTCTGAATTTTCTATCTTATCACCACAAATGTAGTTTCGTATTTAAGTTTTGTAATTTTCGTAAGAATTTCAAGGTGAATTAATAATTTTCATAAATTTCAGTTCACTAAAATGAACGCCAGTGAAGAAATCTTCTGAAAGTTCTGGTTTGAATATTACATCAGAAAATTGTGATGCTGAGTATGAGGAAAATTTGAATTATACAAAACTGAAAAGTTCCCGCATCAGCATTGTAGGACTTAAAGAATGTGTTGTACCTGTACCTTTTTTCAGCGAATGGTTCTGAACATACGATTACCAAATAAAGGTGTGAAAAATTATTTTTTGCAAGTTTGACAAAGTTTACGTGAAAGAGCGTGCTTTCAAGTGTCCTAAACCATCGTTAAGTCAAAAGCATTTTTTTAAACACACTACCTATGTCCCTTTTTCGGCAAACACAATATTTGTTAAATTTCTTGTATAGAATGTTTCACTCTAAATGATATTGGCTCATCAACTGCATTAAACTACCTGTTGAATCATTCTGTGTAATACCTGCTTTCATATTATTGTGATGCGAAGGAAGGAATTACACAAAAGGATCAAACCAGGTAGTTTATTGTAGTTGATGAGCCAATACCATTTAGAGTGAAACATACCATACCTCAAAATATGTATTATTAGGTACATCAAATAAAACGTAACCAATGTTCTTTGATAAAATCAACAACACGTTCACCGATCATAACAACACTGGCGTGCGTATTTCCAGACACAACTTTGGGCATAATAGAAGCATCTGCGATCCTCAATTTCTTCATTCCATAAACACGAAGTTTGTTGTCAACAACTGCGAAACGGTCTGTTGGTGGTCCCATTCTACAAGTGCTGGTTTGGTGGTTTTCTGCAAACGTAGAATGACCAATAGCACACTTCCAGAAATCATCCGAATCATACCTGAATCAACAAATACTTATTGATTATTAGAATACAAAAATGAATTGATTCTTTTTCATTTTGACTTTCTGAGCTGACATAACTTTCAATTTAAATTTTTTCCATGAGGGGATATTTGTCCTATTGATTGTTAGAATGAAAAATTAATTATTTCTTTTTCATTTTGTCTTCCTGAGCTTATATAACTTTCAATTTAATTTTTTTTCCACGAGGGGATATTTATCTCCAAATTATACTTTTGATTCAACACTTTCATTCATTCAATTTCGAATATTCGAAACTTGCATTCAAACATACCAGTAATCAGAAATGTTCTCACTTGCACTCGATGAATTGGGTCAAATTTTCATGGGCCGTTTCCATTCACCTCATTATGATTTTTTTCCTGAATTATACTGTAATTTTCGAAAATTTTTATATAGTCACTAAAAAAGTATGAGTGAAAAAACTCATAATTTTTATCAAGAAATATATATACTCATTTCAATGAGAATCTAAGAGGATTAATTCTGTGTGACTTGAGCAAAGCTTTCGATCGTGTATCTCCTAAAATTTTAGTGTATAAACTATTGTATATGATTACTGTATCTAAATAGTAGACAACAGTGGGTTTTCGTTGATGAAGAAACTTCTGAATTGAAATTGATGACTTGTGGTGTGCCTCAGGGTTTCGTCCTCAGACCACTCCTATCATTTACACATACGAGTTTGTTACTTCATGTGGAAATCGCCTTCAATGACGATACATCAGTAATATAGGAAAAAAGGGTTTTGGCTTTCTACTTCTCCATCTTCATGCAACAAATGTGGGAATCTTCGAAAGAAAAAATCGGGACAATCAATTTCAAAAGGGTAACTCTGGACAGAAATACGTAGATCACGCACAGAAGTAACTTTCAGGCACAAACTGAAAGAAAAGGTCGTCTCAAAATATCTACTACCATACAAATATTGAATTACATGAAAGAAAAATACTTTCGAAATTAAAACTTTCATATGAACGCTGAATTCTACGAAAATCACGTTTCTCTATTCGATTGGTATTCCTAATATTCGTTATCGAATTAAATCAGATATCATTCATAGGATTGCTACACAATATAGTAAATGAAAGAGTTGAAATATCAATTACATCAATTACTCTCATTCTCAATGGTGAACATTTGATGTTTCAGAATAAGACACAAAAGCTATACTTATGTCCAAGTCGAAATGAAATCATTAGATAATCGACCTGAGTTATGATTCCATGGTAATTTATTAAAACTCAACAGAGACAAATCCAGGAATCACACGTTAAAAGGTAAGACCTCCTTAGTCCTTAGCTCGCACAAGTTTCGACTTCCGAGGGTTGTCGTTCTTAGGGGTGCGACAGCTGGTTAACGGAAAAACATATTTTAAACATAATCAAACAAATCTAAGATAATAGAATTCTCAACTGATAATACAGGTGATGAAAGGTGATCGTGCAAAACTTATCGGCATACTTTATTGATGACAGTCTGACCTGGTCTCAGCACATTGATGATATCTACTCTAAAATAAGCAAGTATAATTTTCTCCTGCGTAAACTGAAATGTTATGTCGATGAAAACTATCTCCTATCTGCCTATTATTTTTTTACCAATTCGACTGCTAGCTACGGATTGACATTTTGGGGTAAATGTTCTAATATTGAAAAAGTATTAAAAATCAAGCAGTGAGGATAATTTCAGGTGCTGTAATCAGACACTTATTCGGGTATTTACTTGTACGTTTAGATAGTATGTCTTTGCTGTTACTATTCATTTATTTATGCTCAGTGGAAATCCATTCGAATGAAAATGAACTGACAGAAACTCTTCTCATCATATGTATAATAGGGTTGACCATAGTTTTTTCTAATCTCTATCACAAATCAAATACGTATGTTTCAATAATTATATTTATTTTTTATAAAGCTTTAAAGAATCAAACATAATATCATGATCTTAAAAGTAACAATTTCTAAAGAAATCACCTTAAGTTTTTTTTTAAATCATAATTGGCCTCCTTCTCCGAGGCGTCCGACCGTGATGGCCATGGCATTAGAGGTAAGAAGACCATAAATTAATTCTAGGCTTATAATTACTTTTTGGTTTCATTTTTTACTTTTGAATCTTCTTTTCCCCTCTTTCTCATATCTGGGGTACATCGTTTCAAATGCAGGGCAGTGTTCGTGAGCCCAAAACTGGCACACTGTACATTGAATCCAGTCTTCGATGAAAAGTGTTTCGTAATAGTTTCCACCACACGCACGACAGTTGTCCTTTTCATCTAACTCTATTTTCATATCCTCATCTGACATTTTCAATGGAATATCGTCACTATTATCAGATTGTCTTCGAATAGCTTTTCTTTGCACACATCGAAAAGTACCTTTTATTTTCTCTACTCTTTCCTTCTTCTTTTTGATACATTTTCTTACGTTCTCCAGTATTTCCTAGTTTTGATGTGTTTCTCCGAAGTCAATACTGTTTCAACTTGCTCTACTTGTTTACGCAATTCAATCAGTTTTTGTGGAATAGGTGATATATCTTGTAAAATTCGAGATGGGGTGTAATCTGGATATTTACTGAACGAAGCCTCTTTTGAAGAGCCCGGGTGTAAAACATTAGACATCGTGGCAGTTTTTACCGAGACTTCTGATTTTGTAGAAACAATTTCACCTAGCACTTCGAAAGATGAACGTGAAGAAATTTCAAATATTTTTTCAAAGTTTTTGCTAAAAAAAGTGTACTACACGATTGAACATTATATGGTAGATCAACCACGGATTTGATCGGTCATCTATCCTATCTTTTTCATTCACCTTTAGGTATTTTCTCAATATTCATATCATCAATTTATTTCAATGTTGGCGATTCATTTATTAGTATGTGAATTATAATTTTTAATGCTTGTTGAAATGTGTAAATATTGTATAATCTTCAATTACTTTTTTACCTAAGTGGCTCACAGGAATTGTTAACCTCATTTGCTACTGCAAGTGTAATTGTGCATATCGTAGTCAATAAATTCTATCTATCAATATATCTTCCTATAGACGCCACTATCATCATCGTCCATAGAATTAGAATATCTATGGACGATGCTATCATCGCGACTGAATTAACGTTAAAGGTTCTTACTCTTATTGCTGAAAAAGTGTATGCAGATTCAAAATCTATGAGAAGAAAAAAGAAGAGAAAAAAATAAAGTAATAAAATATTGAAATTATCAAAACTATCAGGACCGGAATATTCTTATTAGTTAGTTAAAAAAGTGGGAGAGTCACAAAATGTTGAAATGAAACAATAAATATGCAATCCAGAAATGTAAAAGAGATAATTTGTAAAGAAGATATATTATTTTGACCGGAAATGAAATGATGAATGAGTTTAACAATATGTGAACTGTAAATAACACACAAAAATCAAGTGAAGAAAAATGGAAATGAATGAAAGAATAAATCAACCGACAGAAAATATAATGATACAAAAAATGTGTTTCAAATCAAGCTAATTGTTGATGTTTCACAATCGTCTTCGAGAGATAACTGCTACAACTATTTTCAAGAAAAACCATTCAGTGGATTCATGAAAGTTCAGAAATAATTAGTAATATCTTCAATAAAAAATTAAATATGGTGAAGAAGTTGGTCAATATGTATAAGTGATACTCACTCATCGTTTTGTGAACAGTTTCCATAACTTTGATTCTTGAGTTCGAATCCGTATTTATTTCGCAGGAGGGAACTATTAGTGAACCTGAGTGTAATTCGCACAGCTTCCAAAAGCGCATCCATATCTTCCTCCACTGCAAAATAGTTACCCACCATAATGGGAGCTTCCAGCGGATTTTTGGATCTTAAAGAAATATATCCTCTACTCAAAGGTTGCAAGTTGAGAGGAGTGATATAAATAGTTCTTGGAGCATCAGGATTTTCCGTATCTAGTGGAGCACCTACTTCACCAGTCGTAGAACATTTAGCTGTCAATCCGTTAACAGTAAAAAACAAATTTGGGTTGCTACCATCTGGATTGGAATACTTCGAATTCAATCTTCCTCTAACTTGCAATCCTGCAATAGAATATTTGATTCTCATTTCGAACAATTATTCAAGAATGCATGTCAAAATATAGTACACGTAACTTTTTCACATCTCTAATCCCTGATAGATATTTTCATTTTTTCAAACTTCTAATACATGATATCTCTGATAATATGATTGAAAACTTTTCACTGAAAAAATTACTTGGATATAAATTAGTAACTCTACCTCTAGTTATCGATATATACAAATTTCAGTAACGAATATTCCAAGAGGAATGCACTCTGTGTCGCCGCTTGCCGTTGACACCGCCACCCAAAAATATTTTCTCTCGAAATATTGATATTCTGAACGCAATAACTGTAATATCTCAATGAGTTTTTCATGGAAGTGCACTGTGACTGCATAAGAGTTGTGAATGTGCGAAAGTAGCGATTTACATTGAATCTGAATCGCTATAAATTATGTCCATTTGATAAAAATAGCTCTGGAAAAGTGAAGTTGTAGGTGTGTCAAATTTAAAGATAGCTACTACATTTTGTTAGTACATCTAATATACATTCAACTAGTTGCTTGTAGTACTTACAACATGTGAGAATATGACAAGTGTGGACATGACAATTACAAGTGTACACATAGTAACCACTATAATGATTTTAAGTGGGGAGAAATATTTGACATTGTGCAGTTATCAAAAATGAATAACTATGTACTACGTTCTACTTCAATATTAGATATTGTCTTCTTGGAAGTGTCATGACCAACACACAAATTATGATTCGTTCATACATATTTATGACGTTATTGAAATATTCAATATATATCTGAGCTTGGAAATATTGAATGTATACGATAGTTATAATGGGTTCATTTCAAGAACTTGAACAATGTCTCTCCATGAAACCATCAAATATATAAAGACCTGGCCTGCTACCAACCAAAAGTGAGAGACAAATGATGAAAAATATATCACTTGTAGACACTCAAGTAGTTTGTGAAACAATAGTCTTTTCAACTTCAACACAACTTGAGGAGTTCAAATATTAAAAACGTCTCGAAAATACTTCATCTTCAAATCAGATATTTTTTAGAAGAGCCAACTGAGTTTCAGCTTCCAATCTAAAATCTAAAACAGTAAAAAGTTAGAATAATGTCACCTGATGATGCTAAAGGTCCACTCCTGTCGAGAAGATATTGCGTGATCGATTGCCAGTTCATCAAGTTCGTGTTCTTTTCTTTTTTCAATTCGAAAGACATTGTAAATGCAACATGGTTTGATAAATTTTTCCCAACTCCTGGTAATTCGTGCAGCTGTGGAATCCCAACTCGGTCTAACACATCCTTAGGCCCAACTCCAGACAGCAACAACAATTGCGGGGTGTTCATTGTTCCAGCAGATAAAATTATTTCTTTTGTTGCTCGTACACTGTACGTTCGGTTTCTATATACGAACTGTACACCTTCGGCAGTTTTTTCTTTGTTTATGAGTATCTTTGTGACTGTGGAGTTCAACATGACATGCAGTTTTGGGTTGTTTCTTTGTGGCCTCAAGAACGCTTTTGCAGCACTTAGTCTTACACTTCCCCTGTAAAAACAATCACCGGTAGGATTCGAAGAATTTGAAAAACTTCAATATTGAAAGAATAACGTCGCTAGGTACTATATTCATTAGTATACAGGGTGTTATGTAATCAGTGTCCTATATTTCACAGGACGATTACTCATTTATTCATAAGGTAAAAGATTCATATAAGCATGGGAGGACTTTTTGATATGATTAATTCAAATTTGGTTTTAGTTTGGCACTTAATTGTAGGAGGCGCCACGTACAGGTCTTTTTTTAATACTCTTTTGGGGTGTCACAACTTTGTCGTGAATGTATGTATCACATTTTCTAGAAGAAAAACCGATTTCTCTATTATTTATACGTGAAAAATATATGCGTGTCAAAAGTCTTGAATTCAATTAATCGATGCATCCAATCGTTTTCTCATTAATTCGAGAACTCTTTGAAAATGAAAGTATCAAGTAGACTAGTAAGTTTATTCCGATGTTTGTTTTTGTGCTGTCATGATTAAAAAAATATATTTTGAGGCAGAGTTAAATAGTTGAATTAGTTATTAGTATGATTAATTGTTTGGAAATGGTAAACTTTACCAATGCAGAGTATGCATATATTTCACATACGGACTTTCTAGACATATGTGTCAGGAGCATAATCCAAACCGCATAACTTCTACTTCAAAATCAAAATATATCATCAACATAAAGTCGATGATTTCTGATAATTGAAAATCGAATTCCGTCAGAGTATCATTCCTCGAACTAAGCAGAAGCATACAACAAACAACAGGTTTGTCGTCGCCCCATCTGCCTGTGAACGAGGTAACCACCTGCACATCCGAAATTTACCCAAACGAAGAACAATAGTGAGGAATTGTGTGTTCCTGACGATACTGAAGAGGCTGCAAAATGAGCTTCGATTGAATTGTTACCAAAAAAAATCGGCTCAGCAGTACGATATTTAATTTTCTCAGCTGGTGTAGACTTAAAAACGTCGAAAGAAATTTCAGCAAAACCGTCTTCTTAGCCTTGTCGTCGTCTTGTGTAGCAAGTTGTCAATGATAAAGTCGAGTGCGCTCGTTAAAAATGGTGTTAATACAAGCAAATATTTCAAGGTAACATCATTCTTAAAGCGGAAAAATTAAAGTTATAGGCCCAAAAAATCAAAAAACTTTTGGGTTTGAACAAGTCCAGAGGTTTATAAATGAGGCGCCAGATGAAAAATGTTTGATGAAAACAGTTGCTACTATTTTCGGAATATATAATAAATCATTGATTGTTCAAATTCCAAATAAAAAAAAACAAAAATATATTTTTCTTTTTGAATTGTTGGAGAAAACATTGACCATTTTAATAAATACGTTGCATTACGCCCTTCTGTTATCAATCATCATCGTTTTTTTCTGAAATACTCAAATTATAAATGCAGTGCCAACCCAGTCGGTATAAACACGTTTGGGAAAATGCCCTCTACCATTGCTGAGTTTTTGAACCTCCTGGAACGAAAGGAATATACAGGTCACTGTTTCAGAAGGTCTTCTGCTTCTTTGCTAGCAGAATCAGGAGCAAATATAACGGATATTAAGAAGCATGGAGGATGGAAGTCTACACTAGTAGCTGAGGGTTACATCGGTCAATCTATTTCTTATTAAAAGGCTATTGCTGAAAAAATAATTCAATCGTCCTCTTCACTTCAAGAATTAAATGTTCATTAATGCCCATGAAGTTGTTAACTCAGATAGTTCAAATATATTACAAGGCGCTTCAACATCGCAAATTATTAATATCAGCAGTTGTTCCAACTCTACTTTTCATATTAATGTTCGTAAATAATAATAATAATAATAATGTAATTGATGTATATAATACATTTGCAACAAAATTTAATTGCATCTATATCTATTGTTCATAACAAAAACTTCTTTGAAAATTGAATAATTATGTTTTTTCATTGCTATTTGGTCGAAAAAAATCGTATTAAAAATACTTTCAACACTAGTGTTAAAAATATTTTTAACACGCTACTTTATAAACATCCTCAATTTTATGAATTGTTTTCAACAGTAACCTATTTGAAGTGACAAATACGCAATTTCAACTAACTTCTGAAAACATCATAATAACAATTCAAGTGATCAGAGTCAATATGAAAAATGAATAAAAAATATGTCACAGTAGGTGGAAGAACTATAAGATTAATATAATAAAATCATTTATTAGTATAGATCTATAGATCTATCTATGATTTCTATAAATGAAGACGCAAGAAATTGACCAAGGATTTACTTCAGTACATTTCGATTCAATGAAAATGGATTCAATGATTTATTTTATGTTTTCAAAGACAACTGAACTAGTCTTATTTCTACCGTTCTACCCAATTGTGTATTTGAAATAATCGTGACATTACTGAGCCGCTGTCACTCAACATTAAAACTTAACGAAATAACTTCAAAAGTACTCGATGATTTTTCAAACACGAGGCAATAAAAGTTCACAGAATTCTTTTGTTTCAATTGTCCCACTATATCTCCCAATAAATATTTGCTTCACACAATCACAATTGAAATTTTCATCCTAGTATATTGTTAATACCTTCACATTCGTTATTTTGGGAAAATCTACTACAAATAGAAACGTAGGAACTGATCTAGTTGTCACCATTCACCTTCACTACTCCTTCCATCGAAAGCTTTCGATTCCATTCGTNACGATAAAAACCAAAGTACATTCTCCAATCGCTTGTAATAATTCTGAATGAACCCCGGAGAAATGCAATAAATCCGATTCGGTAACAACGTAAACCATCCAAAGAGAATGAGAAAAATTACACGGTTTCTCCTCGGATTGCTGCAAATGTTGCTAGTTGAAATTACGTTAACGTCTACCTGGTCCATGGAGCAACCTGGTTTTTAACAATAACAAAGTAGCTTTGTGCAACATCCACGGTTTATATTTAGATACTGTTGCATAACTGGTTATATGTGAGTTGAATTAGTATGTATAATGGCAAATTACTTAATTTCAAGGATGGCTGGAAATATAGTGTTACAATTCTTGTTGAGGAATTTCCTTTTTTAGTTACATTAATGCATATCTGTAGTGCATCCTGGAAGATTATGATAAAACCAAATGAAAAGCCAAATGAAATATTTTCATTATTTCGGTTACTGTACATATTTTAAAAAATCCCGAAACACGTCAAATGTGAATTATAATTTGACATTCTTCAACGTAAAACTGCCACCCCTACCTTCGACCCCCGTCGAATGACAGGTACAACCCCCAATTTTTTAAGTGGGAAGTATAGGTTTGTGATATATCGTTTGAAAGGTCTCTTCATTCTCTATTCAAAAATGTAACCGCTTTCAAGTTTTTTGCAAAAATTTAGATAAAATAAATTAAAATCAAGTGGTTACCGAAATTCGATAAAATACACTCAAAAACTAAAATGTAAAATGTAAAAATAACTATGGATGGTAACGAAGTAGATGTTCAAAATGTTCACCGTGAACGTCATGGCATCATCCTAATCTCAAACAAAACTGTCTTCTAGATTATTTAACATATCAGGCGTGACCGATCTAATCGCAAGAGTTATTCGTTCTTTTAAGTCATTCAAATCTGAAGGTTTAGTTTTGTACACATTGCTCTTTACACATTCCCATAAAACGAAATCTAATGATGAAAGATCAGGCGATCGCGTTGGCCATTCAATCGATCCTCGCCTCACTATCCACCGATTGGGAAATGTTGTATCGAGGTATTGCCGGACATTAACTTGGTAGTGTGGTGGTGCTCCATCCTGTTGAAACCATATCGTATTCACTGGAACTTGAGGGTTTTCTCGATCATTCGCCATTCAAGTTGCCCTCAATGAAAAAGGGACCAATGATATGGTTTCCTATAATCCCCGCCCAAACATTAACCTTTTGAGGGATGCATTTTGTTTTGAATTAATATGTTTACTATCGATGTATAGCCAACTTAAACTTGAATTAAAATACTGATAACTAATGTTATAACATACAAAACAAGTTGACAAGGCTTTTTAAACTAACGTTGCCACGGCAATTATTTACAGTTTTTTAAAGGATACCATCTAAAAAGAACATTGCTATAGTTTTTGCTTCATTTCTTATTATCAATACCTCAACATGAAATACGTTTTGTGTATATTGCAATAAGTTTTGAGTGTATTTTATCGAATTTCGGTAACCACATAATTTTGATTTATTTTATCTCAATTGTTGTAATAAACTTGAAAGCGATAACATTTTTGAATAGAGAATGAAGAGAACTTTCAAACGATATATCACTTCACGTTTAAAAAATTGGGGGGTTGTATCTGTCATTTGACGGGGGTTGAAGATAGGGGTAGCATTTTTACCGTTGAAGTATGTCAAATTATGATTTAAATTTGTTTCGGGATTTTGTTAAAATATGTACCGTAACCGAAATAATGAATTTATTCCATTTGGCTTCTACATACTGTATGTAGATAACACAGCAATTTGGTGAAGAGTATGTCAGAAACATACATCTTGTCAAATCGAGAAAGAGACTTGAGAATTCTCTCTTTCTCTCGCTCTCATAGTCTTCTTCTAACGAACGCGCATCTAGTGGGCAGACCATAACGGAATTCAGAAAGCTCTTCCTACATTTTACAAGCTGTACCTAATTTTGTACTGAAAAATAAAAACTTTCAAGCAAAAAGAAATATAATGAAATTCCTTGATACAGAAGCATTTGGAAATAATATATAATCAGCTGGAGTTCAAACTGAAAATTTTATATTTATTTATCAGTGGAAAAATGTGAGCCACTTACATTTGTTATCAATACAAACAAACTAATAATCAGATTTAGATTATTTCAGTGAAAAAGTTACCATAGCAACATCCAGAAATGAATCTAATCATCGAATGAAGTACATGGAATTTATTTTCAGAAATGGAAAAAACGAATCCATAGATGAACATCAAAAGTGTTTTATGACTGCCAAAATACATTAGATGATCTATTGTCGATAAAAACAATAAATATTGAGTTCTATAACTTAATACATTTTTAAAGTGTTCCTCATATGCCCCTCAAAAAAAATAATTGAGTAAAAATTTGAGTTGCTCATAGAAACTTTCATAATCTGACATCCAGGGATGATAGTCGAAACATGGATTAGGGACGATATTTCAAGGATTATGAAACATATTTTACACTTTTTGAAAAAGACAAAAACTGATATTTACGCAAATTAAGTCGAGGGCTACATCAAAGTAATCGGTATAAATCGATGATTCGAATGGTCCTTACACTGTTTTTTTTGGCATCCTGTTTGTTGAGAATTATATTTTGTTGCATATAGTACCAGCTTTCTCTATATTTTCTAGGGAGAAATTGATTCAATCTGACAAAAGATGGAAATTTGATGAAAATAATAATAAGTTAGAAAGTTTGTGGAGATCAAATCGTGAGGTGTAGTTTTTGAAATTACTATGGATCTTCATCAAGTAACGGCCGAATCAATAAAAAAAAAAGGAAAAAAGTTGTAATATGATGTATACGAACTCGTAAAATAAGAGAAAACATGTAATGATTACTGAAAGGAAATTATAATGTCTGTTAACATTAAATGAGGTTCATAAAGTAAAGTAAAAAGAAAATATTGAAGCACCGAAATAA
>WOGL01000123.1:0-18823 GCA_015342145.1 Leptinotarsa rubiginosa | reverse complement strand
ATCAATATGGGAATGATCAGAAAGTACTTATCTATTCATATTTTGATTTTTATGGAATTATTTTCCAGCAGCTTGACTGCATTAACCTTTCTCGACTTAGGTATATATATGTACAATTATTTGACTACGGCAAGCAAAATTGCCACATTTTTTATTTATTTTGTATTAGTATTTTATATGTACCTATATTTTTGTATATGCAAATATTAATTTTTATTTAAGCTTTTAATTTCATTATTTTATTTATAAGTGACGTACTGTTCTTTGTTTTACCTAATTAATCATTGACCTACCATATATACGCTATGTATCACAAATGGTGAATAAATATTATTATTATTATTATTAATGGGGGATAAGACCCACACACGGACTCACCTACATAGAATTTGTAGATGTGACTAAATAGTTTTCGTTTATTTTCATTATACTATTGAAGCCGAGTACATTGTCAGCAAGGTATAAGGTGGAAGAGTGATGTTGATAACCGGTACATCAGTTATAAGAATTCGAAGTTGAATATTGATGTTCGACCTGTATTGATTTCATTTGCAGAAAGAGGATCCTATAGTTGAGAAACTGTACAGCAGTTCCGAGGAAGGCCAGAAAGTCACTAGAAATAATGGAGACAAATTTTTAGCTGTATTCAGGCGAATAAAGGATCCTTTTTACGACAAATAAAAAATTTGTCATTATTTTATATTTTTCAAGACCATTTGGAATACGAATGATTGTTATTTATATTTTTAATGTTAATAAATATAACATGACCAACAGCCTCATCTCTTTTGAATTTTACAAGCACAATCATCACAGACTGGTAGCAAATGTTCTACTTCTTTTTCCACTTTTTTCTCATCGTACTCTTCTGGATAGGTCACTCCAAGTTGGAATACTTCTTGAATGCCATCTAATATAAGCTCTTTTAGCGCTCCGGAAAGCACAGGTAACTTTGGTCTGGAGAAGAACTTTTTTATTTCACCCTCCCTGATTTTCTTGATGGCTTCGTTACTCAAAGGCTCTACGACTCTACTCTGGCTGATTTCTGCATCTAACGTAACTTGATCATAGTACACTGGAGATTGGTTGGCAGATGTTTCTAGCAGTTTTTGGAAAGTGTTGCCGAAAACAACCTCCCTGAAAGAGAAACACTTGATTCTGGCTTGAAGTTTGTTGAAACAAGTCTTACGATATCAATTGTCTCATAACTGTCCCGACAGTTTCAAAATTCTCAGAAGTAATAGTGGAGTTTGGGTCGCTGTGATTATTGGAACCCGAAAATCTTTCAACTATTTTATTTACGTCTACGTCCAACTCCACTTGTGGGGAACATGTGAAGAGATTATTCGAACATTTCAAAATATCTAAATCCATGGCATGTATTATGTTGATATCAATATTTATTGATATTGTCCAAGGTTGTGGTTCTGCTTGTAAAATTAAATTGTTATGCTGTAAGGAAAGCATTGATGAAATAATTTGTTAGAACATGAATTTGAATGTATAGGCATTGCCTGTATTGGGGTGAAGTTCATTCAAGAAGTTTTCTACCGAGAAAAAAAGTAATCCTAGTCTATTGATCAGAAGAGGGCAGCACCATTTCCATTAAATTAATAACTAATTTTTAACAGGAAGATCTAAATCCTTAGACAATGTCATAACTTCAGAGACAATTTTTCAATTAACTTTGAATGTCTTAATTGAAGGTGACATGAAAATCGTTAACAATTGTTCTAGTTGGAAGAAAAAACTCTGCACAAAAAAACTACTCAAGATGCATCGAAACTGTTTTCCGATTCGCTTTTGTTTAGTCAGTAACTCTTGACTCGACAAATGAGATTAATCCAACTTTGTAGTTGTACAAATGTCGATAGATGGTGCAAGAATCGAAAACTGTCACGAGTATTTTGTCATACGTTTATAATACAAAATAACGAAAAATAGTTAATAGAAACATTAGCGTTTACCATCTCCTCAGATCCTGTTTCATTGATAATAAACTGCCCCTCCATTTCTTTAGCATTCTGTTGATAAAGATCCATCGATTTTTTGTGGACGTACATCCCAGTCAGATCATCCACCTTACAAGATAACGAAATGTCTGTGATACAAGCTTCGTTGAAGGAAAATATTTTGAGCACAATGGAATGTGATTCTTTGGGCTTCAGAGTACCATATTTGTTGACCACGGTTATTTTCACTACATCACGAATTCCTGCTCTGAAATTAACAATTTTATGTCTTCAAAAGCTGTGCCTTCCATAACGAATCACTTCGAATGATTAAGTCCTTCTTAAAATATTATAAAAAAACTGAAAATTTACAGAACCAAGCAAAAAATTAAACGAGTGGTTTCGGAACAAGAATTATGGACTGACGGACATTTATGCCAAATTCAGTTGAGCTTTTTGAAAAGAAACTGAAAGTAACTTCTTGATTACTTGGTATAATTCAAATGTCAAACTCACTCTCCCCAATGATATTGTAAAATCCTATCTTTGGTGATATTCTTGATGAAAATAATCCGCTCGGTAGAATTCCACACAAGTAATGGGTCAACAGTTAGGTAATCCGTGGATAAAGTCGCTGGTACCTTGTAAGTTGCCGTGCAACTTCTTGTCACTTTATCCAAAAGAAACTCACTAGCTTTTTTAGCGTGCCTTCCACTCCCCCGTATATTCAACTCCTCCCTGATGGTGCCAAAGTAAATAGGAACAGAAACCTGAAATGCCCAGGAAGTGAAAATCTTATTGGTACTCATCGGTATACCATTCAAAACTAGAGAATATGTGACGGAGAGCACACGTTAAAAAGTATGATCTTGTTAATCCGCTGGTTTAAAAAAAAAGAACAACTTTAATTTAAAAAATAATTTAGTCTAATTGTATTATTTTTCGTAGTTAATAGTTTTTTCCGATACACTATAATTATATATGCATAGAGAGTGTGTACAGAAATATAACCTTCTATATCCTACTAAAGGGAACTTTTTCTGAATTGGTGATAAATATAGCTAATGATAAATTTCATTTAATTTCTCTATATTGGTGAATATTATCAGGAAATGGTTCTTTTGTGAAATATTGTTGTAAAATATCCTCTGAAAAAAACCGCCGGCCGCCGCTGTTCTTCGACAAACGACTGGGCCTTGGCCAAGGTTGCGCTCAACTTGTGGATCGTTCTAGATGTCGAGTTGCTTCGGGAGACATCCCTAATCGCCTTCTAGAGACTTCCATTACCGTATATAAACACTACCAACAGGCAGATGGGCCAAGTCTAGTTGAAAGTACGGTACAAAGTGCTCCAGTGAGGAGATAGACATTTGAGTATTGATCTGATGTTTCAGTTAAAGTGTTCGTGTTGTTTCGTCAGTGTAGCAGTGAAATAAAGTTGAGTTCAATTGTACAGTATAGTCAACTATTGTCAAACCCACGAGAAAAATGTAACATTATAGAGCTGCCTTGTTTGATAATCATGTACTTTTTTATGTTCTATAGTAAATTCCACAGTAGAATGTTTTTTGTTCATTTAATCCCAGCAAATATGGTGACGTCATTTTGACGTCCATTTTTAGTCGTAATTGGTCATCTACAACATGTGACTAATAATACATTTTTAACTAACGTAAATTAATCGATTACAAAACGACGTTTCATTGGAAACGTGATATAGGTATACGTGAAAATTTGTTGGATGCTTAACATAATGAATATTCACTTTTTTTCATGACAGCGCATGGTCATTTTCAAAATTTCCTGTTACTATTATTTGATGTCAGCGCTGTTTCTTCAGTGGTACGAGTCGATACAGCGCCATCTGGTGTTCAATCATGACGAAGTCTTTGGTTTTCAGGTTTCATCTAAACTCTGTCCAACTAAGCAGCGGAGTGCTCCAAAGCATTATCATGCATAGTGCACGTGATCACACGTGTTAGGAATCACACGTTAAAAGGTAAGACATCGTTAGTCGTAGGGGTGCGACAGCAGGTTAACGGTAAAACAGATCTTCCAGACAAGGCTGCTTGAATAGAGTCGCACTAAGGAACGACCTATTTTTTTATATAATATCCCAATAGATGCAAATGTGTGGGGTGATCATGCTTTGATCACGGATCTATCATTGTTTGGATGGTTGTTTTTATTGGATGGATATAGTTTAGTTGCCTTGCACTGAAAACTGCTGAGAATGAATTTTATTAGGCGGCCAATGTTGAAACTTGGCTTTACAACTGATCGCCTTTGGGAGACTTGTTTGTCCGTGAAATTCGTGGATTGAGTCTTTTATCGATCCCATAAATTGGGGAGGTGTCATCGCTTTACCTTCAGTTTTGTTTTCATTAGAATAAGGATATCTGTAATAAATTGAAAAGCCCATTAGCGTTGTCTATTTCACACTGTTGGGATAGTTGAAAAACTATTTTTTCCAAAATATCATTGCAGGTTCAAGTTCTATTCCATCTTTATGACGTCACAACTAAGACATATTTGGTCTGTGACTCAGGATCGTCATGCTGACTAAAATGCAACGCCAAAAATAACGATATCATATTTACTGGAACATCACATTTTACGATTTTAAGTACAAAATTCGGACTTACGTGATATTCCTTAATTTCTATCGGATGAAATTTGATCATGAGAGGCCATGCAGTATACGGTTCGATTTCTCCGGACGGATTCACAATTTGGAAAATAACGAACCCCTCATATCGACACAGTTTCTGAACGTTTTCAGTATCAATTTCATATCTCGCCGACCTCTTGGTATTATTGTACAACCAGTACGTTTGAATGGGCGCTTTTTTTCTGCTCATCGCGACGTTGGTTAGGTTCAGTGAGAAGTAGTCTGTGTAGCAGGAGATTTTACTAGCATTTTCTGGAATAGCGTAGATGAGGAATATCAGCTCGATAATCCTGTCGTCGCCGAGGTCAAGGCTGTACCCCATTTTCGTCTCACCCGGTATGCTGTACTTTACAGAGATGGTCAGCAGTCTGGAGGATTGTTTCTGTAACGCAATATTCGTGCCTGTATCAGCCAGGAATGTATTTTTGGTTACACTTGACGCTTGGAGAAGCAGAACAACTACAGTGAAGGAATGTTTTGAATGAATCATTTTAACATAACAAATATTCAGTGAGTAGTATTTCTTACGAAAAATGTATTGTCCGACAATTCTAAGGAAAGCGTTTCTCTATGAGGGCAGTTGTAAACTTGTTTGGTTGTGTTGAACGTGTTCTTGGCCTCTTGCAAGTGACAGTCGCACATTTTCTTCCTTTTCAATTCGATTTTTGTCTCGAAATTGGTGGTATTTTCTATGAGTATTGTGACATAATGTAATTCTGGTCCGACTTCGAAATCTGGCAAAGCCATGTGGATTGTGTCAGTGTCGTCTTCTGATATTTGTCCCAGCGAATCGTTCAACCTGGAAGAAACTGTTTGCAATCAGGGTTTCATTCAGGAAGTGATGATTTTTTGGTACTGATTCGTTTGATAATCGAATTTGGAACCTTCTACACCAGCCGTTTTTACCTGTCTAGGTTGAGGAGTTCCCACATGTGTTTCTTATTAAAAAGGGGCCCAAAATCGTGCTCAACCACGTCTTCTAGCTGAAAAGGATGAGTTGTTTCAAATATAAATGATATTATAATTTGGAATAATAACGATCTTGTTTCATAATAAAAATTAGTTATGATTGGGTTATGGAAAAAATTAAAATTAAAAATTATTATAGAAGATGTACGTTGCCTATTAAAAAAATAAGGTGCATTTTCATTTTTCGTTTCCTACATTTTTTTTGTATGAAGATGGAGAAGCGAGAGCCAAAAAACTCTTTTTTTTCAAATCCAATCCGTGTGTTGAATCACCTGTAAACGAGGAAACTGACAATCGTAAATAAACTTGTACAGTTCTATTGGCTCAGCGTGAAAGTCCACCGCCTCCGTATACTCAGAAATCCTGTTTGAGTAAACTACGGTTACTTCGTTCGACCCCAAGGATTGGGCGCATCCCTCCACCTGTATCTCTAGTTTTTCACCTGGTTTCACCTCACCCGAACTGGGGATGATTTCGAAATTATCCTGGTTGTGAGACCTGTTTATGCATCGCATCTTGAAGTACACTGCTATGTCTCCGAAATTGAATACGTGAAATTGTGACTGGATAACTTTTCCCCACTGGACGATGTCGAAGTTGTAAGACGTCGGGGTTGCCTGAAAATGAGAAATATATTTGTCAATTTATGAGAAAATTCGGTTTTGGGTTGGGAATTCCCGGTCTAAGTCTTGAAGTCAATCAGGTACTTCGAGTATTTGATAATTTTTAAAAAGAGGCGTTTGACATCATACTCGAATCTAAAGAACTTAAGTCTCACAGACATTGTGAACACATTTAATTTCATATACATATCTAATATCAATAGGGTAAGTTGAGTTTAAACGAAAGAGTTCGTTCAGTCTGGTTGATTCAGTGAAATCAGTCAAGTCTTTCATATTGCTACTTTGCTTCATGAGCTGATTGGTACAGCAGGTTCTTTGTTGAATGTCGGGCAAACAAATAGGCGGTTATAGGTCAGATTGAAGGAACACAAAGTCGCACTTCACAACAAACAAACAACCTCTGCCCTATACAAACACCATCTTGATACAGATTGCTAGTATGCAGCACCAGAAAATCAGAATGATAAGGGAGGCAATCAAAATTGAGAAGATTGACAGTCTAAACATGAAAGATTACGCACACTAACTAGAAAATCGTCTTATCTAAAACCAAAACCACTGCAAACACACCATCCAGAATAACAATTTATGTGCCTCCAGACGAGCGTGATACACTCAGTTGCCCCACCAATAAACCAAACGCTTTCCACCAAACATGCTCACCACCGATCAATCAGGACTTTCCATGCCACAACAATAGCCTGGCCTAGAGCGAAGTGTAAATACCTATTATTAGAGTGATATCCCAACACCAAACCGTTATTTTAACACCTCGACACGTGTTCTAATCACCAAGTGATCATTTTCAAAAAAAAGAATAATCTTTTAATCTTCCTCTTGACGACGATCACTTGGTGTCAATAGGAAGATTAATATTTTAATCTTCCTCTTGAAGATAATCACTTGGTGAGTGTCGAGGTGTTACAAATGTCGGTTTGGTGTTGGGATAAAACAGTTATATCCAAAGTGCTCAAGTTTTTGTGGTCAACACAGTTGAAAGCTTCTGTAAAATGCCAAAATACTGCTCCAATATATTTATCATCATTCAAATTTATATATACACCTTCCAGAAGATTGCATATTGTATTATTTGTATTCTTAGATTTTTCAAAACTAAACTAAGCACTTAATAATAATGTAAACAAAAATGAAAACGAAATTTTCGAATATCTCTAAAACAAATCAAAATTTTTGAAGTTTCACGCCACTCGAATAAGTTTCAAATGGTTTCCCATGCTGACCCTTTTTACCTTGGACAAATACTATACACATATATTCATACTGAAATCTTCATAGTTATACTCAAATTCACTCACATACGTACCTACAATAATAATAATTTATTTAATATCCTCTTTATCCAATGTAACTCCACCGCGAATGTCTCAAGTGAAATACTCAGTCATGATCTTTATTCCCCAAATATATAAAAAATAAACACACTCACACATAACTGGGCATATGTGAAGTCGGTGTAAACAGTGAATTCAGTTTCGTAAGTGAGGCCGACCAATTCCTGGAATTTGCGTAAGATCTGGAAGTAGATCTTTCCACTTGTTCTCCTCTGGAAACATACACTTGCGGTATAGTTACATGTTAGAAGCATTTCGTCATATGGTTCAAGATCTGCTTCAGAGGGATCCAGTTGAACAAATTCACTGTCTCCGGTGTCGATAACAAATCTGAAAGTTAGTTTTATATAATTCTGCAATGTTCAAGCTCTTTGAACCTTTTATAATTAATAGCATTAACAGAATAATAATTCATCATAGGTATAAGTGCCGGATCGCAAGGGAGTCAACGGTTATGGGGAAATAGAGGTTCTTGTCCTTCCTTTCGCTAAATGAAAGAAAAATTCATTCGATGGAAACTTCCTTAAACCTGGGAGAGGTGAGAGAACTGTCCAGGAGTCACTATCCTCTTAGTACTGTAGCCGATCTTATGTTACGTATGTGGTTATGCTTCAGAAGATTCAATAACTTGGAAAAGAATAGTATCTTCTTTCATCAACAAACTAGCTTTCAATAAGAGATATAACTTCTCAAGAATAATAGCAGAAGAGTCCTCAAAATATAATCTTTCTAGAAAAACTATCTTTAGGAAAAACTACTGGAAGTTGCAAGAGGAACCTGATTGAAATGCTCAATGATAGACAGAAAACACAGGAGAAGTAAAGACATATCTCATTTCGAAATGTTATGTCTGTATTTCTACAGAGGGACTTGACATTATAAACCTTCTAAAAATGACAAGACGCACATCTTAGAAATCATCAGTGAAAAGCCATGAAAAGCTGAACATAATAGATTTTATAACAGTCCAAATCCTCTCCAAGAACAGTTGAGGCAAGTTGATTCTTCAATTTCAAATTCCACCATATGAGATTTGACTTCATCTTATATGGTGCAACTTCAGGAATAAAAGCATTTTGAAAAACTGCAACTGTTACTGTTATTTTGATCAATATTTAAGAAGCATATCGAGGTGATTATTAAATTAGCTCAGAGTCATCGTCTCAAAAACATCTGTGAAAAACAATCCATTCATAAAAAATGAAGCTCCAATAGTGAACTGATTGGGCAGTTGAATCATCAAATCATTCGATCGATCAACAACTTGACTGGGACTATTGAATGCGTTTACTTCTAAAAGCTCCTTGGTTTGAAGATAGTAACGTCTAAACACCTCCATATAAACTTTCACACATCGATGGATCACTAACACTTCTTCGAGTAGTTTCAAAATTTTTTGCGTCAATTCATTGAATAATGTGGGAAAATCCACTTGGTGGTCACAATTCTAACACCGTCTCCATATTGAACACATGCATTTGTTTTATGCTGCAATGTTCTCCGATGTACATTCATCTGATCGCCTGTAATAGTCGAATTGCAGCTCAAACATGTCTGCATTTCCGGAGTTGGAGAGTTTAGCCTCCGCCTCTTCGATGTTGACGGCCCTTCATCACTCGCGCGAGTAGACGAGATCCGTGTACGCAGGTTGAAATTAGTGAAACATTTACACCACACTTCTTATAAGGGCGCAATTTCTCCACTCCAATCCGAGGTAAAGCTACGAGGTTTCATTCAAGGTCGCTCAAGGTCATACACAAGGACATGTACATATCTCAAGGTCGACGTTATTCAAAAGTCAAGTGGTGGGGGGAAGAAAAGAACCGTCACTAGCACCCTACTGGTTGGTAGCGTTTGAAATCAAATTTTGTTTCATATTCTTAGGTGGGTTTTGAACATAATTGACTACTTATGAAGCAGTTGAAAGGAAAACAGCAATAAAGGAGGCTAATAAACAGAAGTTAAAAAAATTGATTCGACTAAGTGTGCATTGATTCAATTATTAATTGAATTAATGCAAAAAATCTGTCTTTCTATTAAAACCAATTAATATGTACTATTATTTCTAAACATTAAAACCAACCTTAGATGGTGACAGGAGGTGTTCCGCAAGGATACCGTCGCCATCCCATAAGTGTGAGCTTGTATACGTTCCAAGACAACAACGTTATTATCTCCAATTTGAACTGAAGGTAGAGCGCAAACACCGCTAAAACTTATAGGAATCCTCTTCTCTTCTCGACTGTTCAACTCCAAATACCAAGTCTCGAAAAACTGCCTCTGGCCAGCCTCGTAAGTTCTAAGCTGAGCCTGGATGATGACGTAATCCTCAATAATACCCGCTGTTGGTTTCATCGCCATGTTTCTAAAAACAACGATGAATAGGAATAAACAACGTTTGTACGAAATGGAGCTCTAGTACGTGCTGTATGGAGGGACCAGTTTGTACATTACCGGAACAGGACCGACGTTTCGAATTTTAAAATTTTGGATTATGACGTCTTCAGGCAAACACACCGGAAACATTATTTGTGGAGGACTTATTTCGACGTTGGTTATCACGAAGGCTTCTGAAGTGAAAGAATTACCTGCAACAGCAAAACAAAGAGTTTGTTCAAAATGTTTCAGTAAGCTGAAGACGTGGAACTCACCTTGGAGGACAATGCTTGCCGTGAAGGGTACATTCCAAGTGCCGATTGTTTTCATTTCTGACACCCAGTAGACCTGGGCTGTTAATGATCTGCTGTATATACAGTTGTTGTCAGGCGGTGTAAAGTAGAACTCGAAGAAAAACGAATTATTTGGAGATATTTGGGCTCTTTTGGGATTGGCGCAAAAAATTTCATCATCTGCAAATATATTCGGCTAAAACTGGAGTTAATTTGCAGAGAATAGGTGTTTTATTAAAAAAAATGAATAAGTACCTTGGTCTAATATTAGAAGACGAATTAACGTTTGGTTTTCAAAACTGTGAGATTAAATATTAGGAAGATTGTTGCAAGCCTTTTGCTGAGTGTAGCAAATGGTGCTTATAAATCAATACTCTGCGAAATATGTTCTCTAGGTAAGAACTCTCCGAAAGCATTGGAAATTCAAAACGCAATGGGAAACAAAAATCACCTTCTACCCAAAAGACTTCGATGTCATGCTTCATATTATTTGTCACACTAATAGCTTGCCGTTTGTAAGCTGGCCGTACTCCTCCATTCCACTGATTCGACTCCAAGTTGATAACTCTTCCAAAATCTATGTAATTCCTACTCAAAGAAATCGGAGGTAAAACAGACAGGTCTATTTTTGAACACTCTGTATTCCCGAGGATTTCGTTGTTCGGCAGGGGATAAGGCTGGAATATTACATCTTTTGGCTCGATATTTTCTTTAGTTAATATGCCGATGAGGTCAACAGATAAGGGCTTCTGAAAATAAAATGGAATGTCATGCCAAAAAGATAATTAGTAGGGATTTTGAGTTATTAGAAGAAATTGCAGAAACTATTTTGTCAACATTCTATCTAGTAGAGAATCGATTTTGTAATATGTTGAGAAAACGCATATGAAGCAGCTAGTCATTCCAACTCGAAACGTTTTGTCAATAAAATAACTGACTATGAAAATCACAAATTATTTTTGTACCGAAATCTATAGAAACTAAGACATATCGAACTTACGTGTCCCCAAACGAAACATGTGAGTTGCTGGGTGAAAACTCCCCCCGATTTTGGCGCGAAAAACACCGATATATACATGTGTTTTCGAATCACTCCTTTACGTGGTTCCACTTGGAACAGTTCTTGTTTCTCATCAAAATCGAACATGAATTCGGCGGGGATATCGGACGAATTCACTATTTCGAAAACTTTTTTGGTTCTCTTCTTAGGTGGATGAAGAAAGAAATGAATGACATTCGTAGACGTACTCAGTTGTGGACCTGGAAGGTAACTCATAAATAAAATGATGTAATGCTACCAAAAATGTCACATTAATTTAACTTTTAAATATTAATTGATTTAATATTAGTACTAGTAATTGAAGGTTATGTTAGGGGTAAGGTTAGGTTGAGTTATATTTTAATTGTGCTATTAAACATTCTTATTTATATCATGATTCATTGCGCTTGCGCCGGGATCTAAACTAAGCAATACCCGATAATTTTGAAGTACAAATAACTATTAGTTGTAATGTCCAGAGAAATTAAATTTTACCTTTGGTCTCTCCTTTAGCAACTATTTTGACGACGTTGTAACCGTTATCCACAAATTCAAAGCAGCCCACATCTTTGTAAAAAGGAATCGTCGGCAAATAGTCAACTTTCAGTTTGATAAAGGCTGCATTTGCTTTGACGAATCCTTCCTTTTTATTGAAACTGAAGGCGGGATTGTAGAAACCCACTGACGCGTCTCTCTTTATTCTGTAGCTTGCCACATCCTTTGAAGGAAATTTTTTTCAGAATTTTTTAAGCTTTTCATTGTATCTCACCTCTTGGTTAAAGTTTCGTATGGAAACAGTTTTTGTGTATTTTCCAAAAACTGCCACTTTCCCAAAGTCGAGCACAATCTTCTCTATTACTTTAGATTCTTCGCTTACCTTTGAGAATCCCTGAAAACAGGAAATATTCTGTGGATCGGAAAAATCGACATGACAGCGACATAGTCCCTCCATTTTGTCACTGTGACAACTGCAAAAGTGTCAAATGTTGTCTAGATTCTTGATTGGTTTTTTGCCTCTGACCGCTACATGACGAAAATCAATCCTTGATAAACTTTTTTAACAATACTTTGTTGTGAGATTTTTACAAAAATGTTAGGTCGTTTCGAAAGTTTTATCCGTTTTCATGAATCTACTTCAAGCTGTAATATCTCAGTTAATACTTATTCAATTGATATATTTATACTTTTCCAAGTTATCTTTTTATTTGGTTTTCAGTTACAGTCACCATTTTTGTTATTTATTTTAGCTTAGCATATTAGCTTGCAGTGAAAGTTCAGATAAACAACTAAAGACGGTTCTATTTCGATAATGGGGGTTTGTCTGTGCAGTAAATTCAATGTATTTGGTGAAATTGAGTTTTTTTGGGTTATATACAATAATAACTTGTCAGCATTTTCTGTGTGAGTAGGTTACAGTATTCTTTATATATTTTCCATAAGCTCTTCAGACCATTCAAGGTCACTCAAGCTCAAGGTTATACACAAGGACATACAAGGTGTTCATATCTCAAAGTCGACGTCATTCAAAAGTCAAGTGGTGGGGGTAAAGGAAAGAACCATCACTAGCACCCTACTGGTTGGTAGCGTTTGAAATCAAATTTTGTTTCATATTTTTAGGTGGGTTTTGATCATCAGAAATGTGTCCTTTGAAGCAGTTGAAAGAGAAACAGCAAAAACATCAAAAAGTACATGCAAAAAGTCTCTCTTTCAATCAAAACCAATTAGTATGTACTATTACTTCTAAACATCAAAACCAACAACTGAAGACGGTTCTATTTCGATAATGGGGTGTGTGCAGTAAATTCAATTTGTACTATGAAATTGAGTTTTTTTGGGTTATACAGAATAATAACTTGTCTGAGTGAAAGAGTCGAGGAAATAATAAGTCTTTCTATGTATTCTTTATTGGGAAGCAAAAATAACAATAACAACCAAAATCATTGAGGTAGATAACATTCCTAAACCTAAAAAATCAATCTATATTCAACAAAAGGAACTTTTCTATAAGTAGTGCATTTCCAAATCTGGCAAGACTTCTTTGTACCTCAGAGTGCAATATTTTTATTCTCCATATGGTGATTCTACAGCTTCCTACCTCACTCTTACTATTTCACGACCTGTTTTCGATAATATACGTTGGAACTGGATAAAATGCAACGCAGCACAATTTAAAATTCAAATATTTGGGACAGGGTTAAGCGACGTATTGTTTAATAAAGAAAACCAACATTTTCTGTGTGAGTAGGTTACAGTATTCTTTATATATTTTCCGTAAGCTCTTCAGACTATTTTCTTCACTTTCCTTAATCTTTAAATTGCATTTCTACTGAAAAACCATACACCTACAAGCTTGACCAACTGTAAAAATAATATACTGTTATCTGTTTCATTGTTTGTTTTCTTTAAGAATTCCCAGAATAAAAAAATAAATAATTTACTTGTGATTAACCCCTCCCCCCATATGAGGAAATCATCAATAGTGTAGTCGAGAAAGTTAAATTCAAAGAATATTTTGTTACAAGGCATTTCTGTATACCAAATCAGTTAAATCAAATCGATAGATAAGTCATAATAGTACAAAAAGGGTCCCATTTGAAGTCGATTGTCTTAGGGCCGATTTATACATCCTAGTCCTTGTCTCTGTTTTAATTTTATTCTTGATTCAATAAAAGCAAACATGCGTTCAATGTCCTTATCTTAGTAGTTTTTCTTGAAAGTTCCCATCTTTTCAGGACTATGATTAAGTCAATAATACACATGTTCAACGTATTTAATTAAATGGTCTACAGCTACAAACACTGGTTGATTGAATTCAGTTGATTGTTGATGCTAACAGCTGATGGTGTTTGAAAAAATTGAGAATGTTTAAGGTATGGTTTATTATTATACAAAATGAGTCTAGAAGAAGTAACATTTGTTGGAATTATTTTGCAAATCGCAACACTATGTCATATATGACTTGGAATCAAAATTATGCCGCATAAATTGGTCAGTCCCAAACATTCTTCGAACAATGAAGGAGGCTAAAATGAAGATAAAGATTGAGACCAGAACTAGGGTGCAAAAATTGGCCTTTATTGATTGATGATTGTGGTTGTAGTCAGTTTTTTTAATGTTCATAAGATAACTAGGAGTGACGCTAGCATTTAGGGGAAATTATTCAAATTCAAGGTCGAAGCAAGTTCAAATTGGAGGCTATTTTCAAATTCGAACATTCAAAAGAAAACAATTTGGACACATTTCCTTTCCTGTTGAAGATTTCTGAGTACCACATCCCACAATTCCCAGATCAATTATTTGAAAAAAATACATGTGTCTTCCCTATTTTCCATGTACTGTCAAATGTCAAATCCTACTGATGGCAAGAATACAGTGATGTTGCCAGTTTGTGCAAATAAAAGTAGTACAAATCAGTCTGAATTACATTTGAGCCTGTGGAATATTTTGCTTGCTAAGCTGCTCCCATAGAACGAGAATATCCTAAATTAATTGGAATTATGTATTCGACAAAGCGGAGAATTTAAACGGTCGGTTAGTGCTATGTGTATGTATACTATTTTCTCATTTTAACTATTTCCCTATCTTAATACATTTTTGTTCAATTCTAAATAAGTTATTTCCACAGGAAATCCAATTCAATACTTTCAAAATATGCGTGCTTGAGAAATAGAAAGCTGCAAAACCAAGAATTACTTTTCAACAGCAGAAGAATATCGTAACTGAAACTAAACCTACTAAAAACGTACTAGATTTCATTTGTTCTGTACAGTCCGTCGAAAAATCAGTAGACAAATAGTTGATATCAGATTCAGTCACTTCAATATTTCGACCACAAGAATTTCTAAGGTACTCCTGGGCAGAGTTAGCGTTGCAATCAATGCTATTGCATACAGACACATTTACTTTCAGGAAATACTTTTCCATTTCTGCGAAAAATTCACAGTTCCAAGGATTTCCGTAGGTGAAAATTTCTTTGATATGCGGTAAGTTTTCGTGAAGCGTTCGAAAGCTAAAGCTACTCAAGTTGTTATTACTGAGATCCAAAACAGTAAGAGAGCTTTGTACTTCGTACTTGAAGGTAACTGTGAGATTCGTAATCTCGTTTCTGTTCAGCCAGAGATATCGTAAGTTAGGAATGTGGCTGAAGTAATCGAAATAGTTGACGTATTCAAACTTATTGCTAACTAAATCTAGGATCTCGAGACTGTCCAATCCTATGAGACCGTATGGTTTAATCTGGACCAAATTATTGTTACCTAAATGTAGAGATTTGAGACTCCTCAAACCGTTGAAGGAACTGGTTTGAATCGCTGTCAGATTATTATACCTTAATTGCAGATCTATTAGACTAGTAAGCGGCTTAAAGTTATATTGTACCAAGTAGTTAATACTGTTGTTGCTCATGTAAAGAAAGCTCAAGCTCCTCAAGTCCGTAAAGGCTTTGGGGTGAATGCTGGCAATTTTGTTGTTTTCCAGGTAGAGGATCTTCAAGTTCTTCAAAGGCTTGAACATGTTTTCCTCCAACTTGCTCAAACTATTGTGACTCAGGTACAAGTATTTCAAGTTGTTGAGCCCGTTGAAAGCTTCAGAGTTGATGAAAACTACCTTGTTGTGATTCAAGCTTAGGATGTCGAGATTTTCCAACCCCGAAAAAAGATTGTTCATCAGTATTTTCAGATAGTTCCTGCTCAAGTCGAGCTGGGTTAGCATTTTGATTCCGTCAAAGCACATGCTTTCTACTGTCTGTATGCTGTTGTTGTGGAGGTTCAGGAACTTCAAGAGAAGGAACTTCCTGAAGGCGAATTTTCTCAAAACCTTGATGCTTGCGCCAGACAGATCCAAAATCTTGATGTTGTTTCTTTTGGGGAAAGTGAAAGTGCTCTCATCTAATACGTCCAGGGTGCAGTTGCTGCATTTTACCCAGTGTGTTCTGTTTAGAGGAACGTCGAAGTTGTGAAAGAAGTTCGAATTGGCGTTGCTGCAAGTCATTTGTTGTCCTTGAAGGACGCTGAGGTGAAATTTGCAGATCTGATTGGCTTCAAAGTTTGTTTGGACTTCAGGAAGTATCAGAGTTGTCACTAGGAGGATCCATTTTGCCATTGTAACTAGAAAGAGAAAAAATGTATTTCGAAAGTGTCGAATATAAAAATTGGCAGTAAAATGATATTCCATCAATAGTTTTCCTTTGGCGAAATTTTCATGGTTTGAAAGTTTTTAGAATATAAACTCTTTAACCCTTAGCTCGCAGAAGTTTCGATTTTTGAGGGTTGTCCATAGGGGGGCGGCAGCTGGTTAACGGAAAATAGATTTCAAACAGATTTTTTACACAACTCATCTTCACAGGGATGCGGAACACGTTTCAATCTAAGTGCCTAGCTAAAAATTTTTAATATTGTCACATATGATTAACCCAACGATAACAATGATTTGAAAGTTTAACAAACTGAAACACAAGCTGAAAATAATTGAGAAACGTCATGAAAAATACTAGACATTAGCAAAATTATAAAGAGTTGCTGACTACAAGATATTGAATATAATGCAAAATGAAAACATAATAAAAAACAATTCGACTTATGGAACGGCTTGCCAGTGTCCCTATTATCAAATAAGGTGAACTCTCACTTTGAGAGAAAAATCAGATATTTAGCTTCTGAAGTAAAGTTTTTTCTTACGTTTTCAATGTTTTCCTCCCCTATTTCGGATCTCCAATTATTGAATTCTAGTATCAACTGGCTTTCAACGGCTAAAATCGCTCAGCTGCCGAATGTGGTAAACGATAATTACCGAATTCAGTTGCTGGTTAAAATTGAAGAACTTTTATCTTTGCTGAATCCGACAATTCGTTTACATACATTCTTTTGGTATGAAATTAGGCACAGTCTTAGGATTTTTTTTATTTGAAAATAACCGCATCAACCTTATGGTTATTAGCGGCGGAAAAGATATTTACAAGCAGTAACTATATTGATTACAACATTATATTTTGTTGGATAAGTTCAGATCACTTAAATAATTTAAAATCTTGTTAGCACTAAAATAACTTAAGGTTTCCTGCGATTCCTTCGATATTTTGCACATTTCCATTTCTAATTCAAACACTGGCAAGCCATGGATGAACTCCTCAGTTTCAGACTTCAGCCCACTCAAAAGTCAGGCGCTTTGAAAAGCCAAGTTCTTATTATTATTATCATTAAATCTCGAACTAAATCCTGTGTGAGATCAAACTGAATATGTTTTTTCAAAAATGTAACGGAATTCTGACAGTTTCACGATCCTAAAATTGAGAAACAACCGTTTTCCTTTTGATCGGAATAAAGCGATCAACGAGATATACATCCACCTCGAGAACCAGTCCCTGCATAACCTTCGGAGACGACCTTAAGTGAAAGTTTCGAACAGAAGTTAATTACCTCTAGTCGGGTCGTTTACATTATCGGGGAACAAGAGCATTCTTGTAATGCAGAGGTTTAACATTTTTGAAAGTTTTGTATAGGTACTATTACAAGCAAAGCGGAAGACTGACACTCGTTTTTTAGTGAGCGCATTAATATTGTTAGCCAAATGGTTCATTTTTACATCCTTCCTGTACGTGCATCCATCGAAGCATGAATATTAATGTCATGAATAATGGATAGGAGTGAATATATAAATTATAAGAAGTACTAGACCGCAATGTTTTAGAGTATTACAAATCAATGAGTACTTTTATAGAAGTAAACAAGTATATCAGACAACTACTTAGCCCGAAGGTCAACATAGTTAATTGAGGTGCTAAATTAAAGCCATACTCACCAATAATAATAGTATCCCACTGCGTTTTGGACAGTAGCAGTAGTTTTATAAAAAACAGCAAAAAATACTATCGTCCCATTCTTCCACGGGTATTCACCATTAACTGACTGCAACGAACACAAACAAACGTATGTAGATTCGCAGCAGGCGCTGAATCAACAACTACTTACTGGTAGTACCTGTCCAGTCACCGGTACTCGAATGAGTCACCCAATAGACTCACTTTTTACTTTTTTAAACCCCACTGATCGCGGCTGAGTTTGGTGTGTTGTAACTTTACGAATGCGGGACTGATTGAACCTTCAATCGCTATCGTTTTTTGTGGTGCCAGTATCTGGGGAATGTGATTTGAATTTTATCGCGATTTTCTGATAAAATTCGAACACTCCGATAAAGATTAAGTTTGGCGTCGGAATTACGATATTTTCTGCGATTAATTGGAGTTACTTCAATATTCGAGACGGTTTTAGCAAATGAATATAATAATCTGGTCAATTTAGACATCCGAGGGTGTTTAAGTAAACGATATAGTTGCACCCTACCTTCCAGCAGTTCCACTTTAATAAAAGTTAGGGAGCTAATTAATTTTGTTATTCAATAATCATCCCTGATTATATAAGAATCACAATAATATACAATATACAATATAATAATAATATACAATATACAGTGTGTCCAAGATAAGGATCCTAAGCATGGGAATCTCAGTACCTGTTGGAGATACAGCTTAGGTTAAATTAGGAAAAAGTTGTG
>WOGL01000122.1:0-18838 GCA_015342145.1 Leptinotarsa rubiginosa | reverse complement strand
GAAATAAGTTTCTCTTTCACCGATAAATATTGGTTGGTGTATGTTTTGAAGTTGTTTGAATAGAATAATTCACAAGGAAATAACATATTACATGATTAGTGCCCAGGAAAAAAACTTTTGGTAAAGACTTCCTTTTACTCAGTGAATGATAAATTAATATTTGCAGTAAAAAACAAGAGTTGTAACTACAAAAATATTTGCAGTATTGAGAAAGCCATTAAGTTAATTTTGGATTTGCACTCGTTTCAAATGATCAAACTTGGTGTACTTGTAATATAATTATGAATACACTGACCAGTTGTAACGGGTCACTGTTATAAATCACCTGTTTTCCCAAAAGTACCTGATATTGAATTGTAATTGTTTTTTTCATTACCTGTTTTACCAGAATTAATCATTTATCTAATTAAGTTTCATCACTGCCTACTATTGTATAAATAACATTGTAGAATGGTTTGATATATGAGTTAAACTGATGAAGCTACCTTGTAGGGAAACACGTCTAAAATAAAATTTATTGTGGAAATTGTATAATTATTATCATGGATAGCATTCAAGGTATACTTTATGGTGAGATTTTCACTGAACAGATTACAAAACCACGCAAAACGTACTATTAACATGGCTAAGGAAGCTGTTGTATAACGAAACACGTTTTGCAGTATTGTAAAGTGTTCAGTGAAAATCTCACAGTAAACTGTTGCTTGAACAAAATTGTGTCATTTATTCACTATTGTGAAAGTTTCAAATCCAAAAGATTATTCATAAGAAACGAACCTTGTCTCTTTCCTTTTCTCTCAGTTTATCTAGCGCACGTTTCAATCCTTCATCAAGTAAATCTGATAACCGAACAGTATCTCCAGATCTGGTCTTGAACTTCTTTTTATCTTCTCCTAAAACCACCCCAAATCCAACGTGATCGACACGAACATTATCCTTTAAAATGCCTGCTTTTCTAGCACAGCTGAACAATAGAGAAAAATGTGTAGCCTGTCCCGCATCTGTTACGTATATGATCCAATCCGCCTAAGGATTTTTTTTTGTTTTGAATGAACGAGAATAAGTGCAACATGTCTGTCCTACCTTTTCCTCTTCCACTCTATGTTTAATAGCTGCTAAATCAGACGTGTCGTACGTGAAACCACCATCAGATTTTACGACGGTAAGTGGAATCTTCAGATCACCCCACATGACTTTGCGGCCATCGTCATACTCCAGGAAACCTCCGGCATCGAGTTCTTTAACTATCTGCTCCATCCTACTTTGATAGAAGGATTCACCCCTTTCTACCAAAGATACATCTAACCTATCATAGATTTTTTGAAATTCTAAAAAACAAAAATTAAAAAATATAACCCTTTCAATTTAAAGATAAATAAATAGTAACAATTCATACTATACATTATAAGTCCTAGGCCTGTAAGATAGGATGGTTTTCATGAACAAAATTTTTTTAATTGGGTAGAACTACTTCCAAGTTAAACACTCATAATTTATATAGTATACTAACCATTTCTAGATACTTCACAAATCAGTTCCCATGCCTTTTTATGAGTTGGCTCGAACAACTGAAGTTGAACAACACTGGCATAGGCTCTTTTTTTAAATTCTTCATCTTCGTCAAATCTTTTTTTAGATTCCTTATAGAAAGCCTGCAAATCTCCAATAGGAGGGGCTTTCACGTGGAAATCAGGATATGTGTCTTGTAGATGAGCAATCAACATTCCAAACTGGGTACCCCAATCTCCGACATGATTGATTCGTAGTACCTCATGCCCTAAAAACTCTGTTAATCGACAAATGCTGTCCCCAATTATTGTTGATCGTAGGTGCCCCACGTGCATTTCTTTGGCAATATTAGGTGAAGAAAAGTCAACTAAAACTTTCAGTTTTTTTGAAATATGTGGCGGTTGAACTCCTTTTTCAAAAATAGTAGACAAATTTTTCAGTCCAAAACTTTTATCCGAATATATGTTTATGAAACCAGGTCCAGCTATTTCTAGTTTGTCAATGAGCTCATGAGGAGGTACATTTTCGAGGATTTTTTGTCCAATGTCTCGTGGTGCAACTTTTTTTCCCATCTGTTTGTAAATATTAGCTAATTGCATTGCAGAATTACACTGGTAGTCGCCGAACTTTGGATTAGATCCAGATAAAGCTATAACAATTGGGGGATCGACAATGTCAGGAAAGGCATTGGTTATTGCTACAGAGAACAAGCTGGTGAGAATTTCATTTATGCTCTGCATCCCGCCTTGACCAACTGAAAGCTCAAATCCTTTTTTAGTCAACTGATCCTCTATTGCCTGAAAATAAAGATTACTACACACATCCATTTATTTTCCGAACACCAAAATTATAACCATCTTTTCAGGTGATCAATTATTACTTTTAAATTTATTAACTGTTATGTTCTATTATATCTAAAATTGAGAAGTACTATTCAGACATTAGCAACCAGTTTAATCTTTCTCTTGAAGATGATCAGTTGGTGATTGAAACACGTGTCGAAGTGTTAAAAATTAACTGTTTGGTGTTGGGATAATACTCCAGTAATATTCATTACTACACCAAAGGTTCCAAACAGTGCATTACAATTAGCAACTAACCCACAAATCTTGATATAACTATTGCAATTGGTAGCTAGAATAAAATGTAAATACCTACATTGAAAAAATATACTTCAAAATATTGAGGACTACTTGAGTTAGGCATTGATTCACCTGGCAACAATCAGAAAGTATACATTGTTAAGCTGGGCTACTATTAATTTCAACTCACTCTATTCAGTATCGCTAAACGATGTTTCAACTTGATATTTTCTGTAATCAATTTGTTCAACTCGATATCATCAGTGAGTTGTATTGTCCCAGATTTAAGTCTACTTTCAACTTCCGCTATATTTTTTCTCAGTTTGTCGATTTGCTCTTGCTGTAAAGGTAATGGTATTCTGTTAGAGATTTCCAATAAGGTTATATTTTTGAAAACACATTTTCTCAGCTTACCTACCGCTTTGTCTGCTTCTTGGTTAAATTCAGAGAGTTCCTCCATAATACTAAATGAATAAAAATTAGTTAGAAAAGAAATGTAAATAAATAATTCACAATGATATTAAGCATAAAATACAAGTATGGAGAAATGAGAATAACCGAATGACGAAATAAGTGAAATAACCTAAATTCAAAACTTTATAATCCATAGAAATGATAATATGGACTAGACGTGACGTAACCTAACTTTTACATATATATATATTCCACCTACGGATCAAAAAAAGTCTTGGCCACTGCGTCACAGCATTGTGACAAATCAAATCCTAAAATTTGCACATGGAAATATGCAACACGTAAAACATCGTGACGTTGAATCTGACGTTAAGTGTAAGAAAACGTAAATGCCAGGACATGAATCTCTTCATTTTTTTTCAGTTGTTGAAGTCATTGTTCCATCTAAAATGTCCAGCCAATATTTGTTGTTCTTTTAGATTTTAGATGATTTGGTTTAATATTTATTATTACGTCACACGAAAGTGTTTTTACACACAGAATGTTCAGAGTTCAGCACAGAACTATAACTAAGTCTTAGATTAGGTATATCTTTCCTTGTCTAAGAACTAAGTTCAGAGGCATCACAGAATAATTATTCTTTGGCGACATTAAATGACGGATAGAATCACAGAACTGCAAAATTAAAGCGAATTCCGCACATTTGAAGTACCATTTTTCAAGAAGGTTTTCCGTAGAAAACAATACTAGTCAATTTAACAATTCATAGATGATTTTTTTAGAATTTCGTAAAAACTTTCCAGGCTTTTAGACTGTATTTCGCGCTTATTTGTCCTAGAATCGATCACTGTCTCCACAGATTAATCCAAATAATACCGTTAATTTTTGTGATCAGAGAAATGATTTCTTTTTTTTGAAAAAAGACTTCATATGTTCAACAGAACAATAATTATTTTATTGGAACTGGCGTAAATAGATACAAGCCGCAGGAATCGAAAATGATCATTAAAAAAAATCATTCCTGATAAAACAAATTATCTTAGTCATACAAGTTCAATATTTATCTCGCATGTTCTTTAGTTGTATCTGGAGTGGGATCTTTGTCGTCGTTGAAAAGTTCTATTTCTAACAGCCGTTCGTTCACACTTTTATAATTGTAGGTTAGGTATCAATCAGCTACAAAATAAATTAGGAATAATAACAAAATAGTAGATTCAGGTTGAGTGGTTCAGCCTAGCATTTTTTACAATGCTGGGAGACAAGGATACTTTGTTTCCTATTGAAAAACAATGATCCGTCATTTTAGAACTTACAATTGACATTGCAAAAATGATGCATGATCCATCTTGAGCTCCAGCTAAAACGTATTTATGTTTCCTCTGGTGTCAAAAGCATTGGTTTGGGTATTGTATTCTTATCGTTATACTTTGATTAGATTTTTCAACCCAGTTGAAAAAACGCTTAATATCAAACGCGTATTCTGGTTCGCAATTCGACTGATTCTAGAACGGTTCAAAATAGTTGTCCGGTTAATAACGAAAATACCTACAATGATAAGTCTAACTGAATATTCATTTTTCTAGTTTTAAGTTACTTGGTATAATTCAGACAAATTTCAAGAAAACCTCAGCGAAAATTCCAAAATCCTTATCTGAATGGAAAATCGAATATATTTAGGTAATATTTAATATTAAAATGGCAGGTGTTCTCTGGACCAATCCATAGGTTTCAGGTTCATTTTTATTGCAAAGAATTTGTCCATATTTGAGGCATTAATGAGTTTCTACTAGATTACTGAAACTTAATCACGATTCAAACCATTATGAATATGTTACAACCAATAGTTATAAATTATAAATGGTCAGAAATGATATTAATATCAGCAGAAAACATGTTGAAAGTTTTCTGTCATTTTCTTTCATCCAGCGACATCTACAAACGACATAAAGGAACTCAAACGTCATTCACAGATTTCTATTTGCATCTTTACCGAAAACCTTTGCTTTTACAGTTTTTATCGTTGTTACTTTGTATATAGTCTATACACAAATGTTATAAGAGATTACCACATATTATCACCTTTGTAATACAAAGTTATCACGATATTACTACATTTTCACACTATCCTAATCTAATAACATTGTTAAAAAAAATATTTTTAAGCAACGCTCATAATCGTTTGAAGAAACAAAGTTGTAACCCTAACAAATAAACTGTCGTATGAAGCTATATGAGAAATAATATATTAGTTTATAACAGATGAAAATGACATGGGATGTATATTATTAGAAACTGACTGACATTTAATCAATAAGCACATATTGATTCGTATATGCAATATATAATAAATCATCTAAAGAATTTTGTTTGTAACAAAAGTCCCGAATGAATCTAGAATATTTGTAGCCGCATAGGAAGTTTTAATAAATAGGTAAATATTTCTAGATTTTTTATATTAATGAGTAATAAGATTATAAATGTTAATAATCTTATTACTCATTATTATTTGTATTATTACATATTACATGTATTTGTCCTCTCAGATATGGTGTTTGCTTTTTCCATAAAAACTAATCCGCACTAATTAAATTTTCTATAGGTTTGTCTGAGCTACGTATCTATAACAACTTTGTAAATTTAATTTTCGATGATAGGTACTTGAATGAACACAGTTGTCAAGTCAAATTCTTCAAAATCTCTAAATTTTATTACAAAAAATCTAAACATCTCAACACAAATTTCGGAATCCTCACCTACTAAACACGTTTTTGCTTCATTTAAATCTATGTTAAAATTTTTCAATTATTGATGATGACTGCGTTCAATGTTCTCAGTTGAAACATCTATTCGGTATTCACTACAAGTTTTTCGGTACAAGTTCGGACTTTCATTGCCTAAAAAGATTCAAATTCTATTGAAGAACAAATGGAAATATGAAGAAATTCATGGAAAGCTAAAATATTGAAAATACTATAATCAATCGGACCGAAATATTCGGTTGAGTTACATAAAACAGAATAATGCACAAACAAGAAAAATTGAGCAAAAATGAATAGCAAAAATAGTGCGAACGATAATTTGTAAACAATAATTATTGTGATCTGAAAAAAAAAAAAAACTTGTTCGATGATAAATACACATAGAAACCCATGTTTAAAAAATAAAAAACGCAAAAATAAGTCATGCATGTATTGAAGTCTACCTGTGAGTGAAATTGAAAGATAGTAATCTGCATATGAAACTAAAAATTATTTTTAAATTTTTACTCTCTCTGACTCATAATGCATTGTTTTCGTGAATAATTTTCAAATTAAAGGAATCCTGAGGTATTTTGAATCCTCACATAATTTTAACGATATGGAAAAATCCTCACAATAGGTATTTCATCATATTTTGGCAACCCTGTGAATGAAGTAGTTGAACGCGTATGCGCAGTGAATGAGTATATGTTTTATGTTATGGCCGTTGAGTTCAGCGACTTATTGGCGCTGATTCCCGTAGATTCGTAGAGATGTCGCCCCTGAAGTTTTATTAATTGTCATTTGAACCTATATTTTATGTTGTCAAAAATATAACTAGAGATTTTTATGATTTGATTATCGAGTGAAATTCTCCGTGGAAAAATGTGAATACTCTTGAGGAATAGCAGCGGTTGCTCCAGGACAGTTTGAAAGATAGTTATAGCCCGTAGAGTGTTGGGAACGCGTTGAATAAAGTGTTTTATTACCGCCTTGACAATAACGGGGAACCGGCAGCCATGTTGTGAAGTTTCGTCGGGCATCATGGGTTAAAAGTGTCGGTCGCAAAGAGCCGTTTCGTCGAGAAAAAAATCAATCGGAAACGATGCAGGGCGGTGCATTTTGCCCACAAACGTAGTAACTTTGAAGCGGAATCGTAGCGTAGCGTGAGGCGGCCGCGAAGGTGATGTCTCTGCGCATAATTACGGTCAGCAGTGCAACGTCGTGGTAGCGCAGGGAGTCGTCTACTGCCTGGCCTGGCTAACGACTGCGAGCTTCAGCATCCCCAATTGCGGGAGGTTAACTAATCGGGCGTCGGGAGGACCGTTACACTAGCGTCTCGGGGTCGCCCCGATTCCGATATGACACGTGCGAGGCCGTAAACACTTAATTCGAGCTACGATGGCTAAGATTCTCGGCAAGGACCAGGCCACGTACTCTAAGGAACGCGAGGGTTTCCTTCGAGACCTGCAGCACTTCCACGAGATCAGAGGGTAAGTAAGAAGTGGTGCCCCGAAAAAAAAGGCGAACCGTTATTAACGATTTTTTGCGTCATTGCAGGACGCCATTTAAGCGGCCCCCTACTCTCGGTGGTAAGGAGGTCGACTTGTATCTCCTTTATACTCTCGTCACTTCGCAAGGAGGATGGATTAGGGTGAGTATTCTTTTGTGATAAATCAACCACCGTCTTTTAGTATTACTATACCCACACAGAGTAGTCGTCGTGAACAGAGCCAGAGTCGATGTCCTTGACGAAATTGTTGGCCGTACACCGGTTTCAGCAACAGCAGCTTTGAAATATAATATTTACACAATTTAGTCTTTATGGTTGTGCTCTTGTTAATGTGTAACGTGATCTGAGTGACGATGAAATAAACATTTTGTCGGCCTCTCCAGCGGTTCCCATTTATTTTCTTATTGTGACAAAGGAGTAATATTTTATTGCGATCTCACGAGCGGGAGATTCTCACGCGTGAACAGGTTCAGATACTTCGGTCGTCTCTCAAGCCAACTCTCACTTCACTTTCTAGTGAGCATAAACAGATAGCTTCCATACTAGTCAGTCAGGGGAGTATCACCGGCGGTTGTACCCTGTTATTGCATTAAATAGAAAACATTGTTGTCAGGTTGTGATTCTATATATATTGTATCATTCTATATATTTTATCAGATGATGAAATATATAGAATCACAATCTAACAACAATGTTTTCGTTTGAATGTAATAATATTTCTGAGAATTTAGTTTTTTTATAATAAAAATAAATAAAATAAGAGACATTCTCAAAATAGGTGATTGAAGTGTTCGATTATGAATTTAATTTTCAATATTTTGAATCTATTTGCGTTTTTTTCTGGTATACGAACACTTTTATGAAAACTAAAAAAAACGTTATAAATATGTTTCACAAAGTGAGCAAAAAATCTCATTTTCTTTTATAGCTATTTGTGCAAGAGAAAGTTGCTGTCATTGCAAAACTGTTCATATCTGTTAAAGGTCTCCTCATAAAAATAGATTACACTAGTGACCACTTTTTTTGTGAAACTGGATGCAGGAAATTATTTTTTCCATTATTGTAGTAATTTTAATGCTATTCGAGAACTTATTCTATTTTTTAGTCTAGCTAAGTACTCTGTTGATGAACATAATATTTGAGAGTTTAAGTATGTATTCAATTTCATCATTTTTCCAGGGTATCAACCTGCCATATTTGAAACAAATGAGAATTGTTTTATAAAAAAACATACAACACCTAAACCGTCTCGTATTCAAATCCTTAGTATTTGCATCATGAATGAACATTTCAAAAGTATGAAATGTTATTTGAATCAATATATAGATTATTCATTGATTTCTTGCTAGTTTGTATTCGATGATAATAAATATAATTCAATTTCTGAATATCTATATATGAGAAACAAATATACATAGATATTTCAGTTAAATATTCATGAATAAAATAAGTAATAACTTCTTTTCTGTAAATAGTGAAAACAGTTAGGCATATTTCATTAAACATATCCATTTTCTAATACCGTATGATTACTTTTTTTTTAAACGTGTAAGTTTTGAGCAGTTGTTGTACAATATATTTATATTCAAATTGAAATGGATATTAGGATATATCATTTTTTGGGAAATAAATGTTTTGGTTTTCTACTTCTCCATCTTTATACAAGTGAAATGTGGGAATCTTCCAAAGAAAGTCTGTAGATCATGCAAAGGAGTAACTTTCAAGACATTTTCTGGAAGAAAAAAACATCTCGAAACAGCTATTTTCATATAAATATTGAATTACACCAACTACTTTTATTTGAACATTGAATTATACAAAAAACACTTTCTTGTTCACTTTGTACTCCAAACATTAATTATGATATCTTAATCAATTCCATAACGAATGTTTGGAGTAAACTGAATAGAATTTTTTTTGAGCGTATTTCTTTAACAGTGTACAGTCATCAGAGACCTACTAATAACGTTTTTACGAGTTCTCATTTTGAATATACAGTGCGGACATAAATAGACCTCCCCTTCTCTTAACTTTTGAAGGGACAAGATATCTAGGCTGAACAAAATTAACTTAAAAAGATATATATCATTTTTAGTATTTTTGATAAGAAAGAGAATAGTGTTGCATAAATATTTGTCGAGAGGGCTACACCAACTTTTTTTTCAAATGGAAAGGGGGTCTTTCAATACCTATATTTCAGTGGGAGGTAATTTTCTATCCAAAATCTTTTGGAAATCGGATCAGCCGTTTATTTCAATAAATGTTGGAAGTATTTAGCTCTCACTTATGACAATATTGAAGTCAGTTTATAAATTTATTTCTCGTACTAGGAAATGTTCCTGGAATAATTTCATTGCGAACACCTCTTTTCCTATGTAAAAGTACCTGACAATTATGTCATTTGTCGTTTGTTTGTGAATTCCTGAAACTAATATTGAACTGCTGATTCCTCAGTAACGGCTGATTCGATTTTCAGAAATAAAGTAGAATGAAAATACCCGTTTAACGAATTATTACAAGCCCTTATTTCCATTTGAAAAAAAAATTGTAGCATTTTTTCGGCAACGATTGATGCAACACCATTGTATTTCTCACCAAATAGTACTAATAGTAATAGCTGATCGCGTGAATTTTGTCCTACCGTCTACCTTGATATTATCTCCTGTTCAAAGGTTATGAGAGGGGGCTACTACGTCCACAGTGTATTACAAAATGAGTAAAGTCCCGTTTTCTGAAACCAGTCACTCAAACGGCGTCCGCCACTGCTTGTGAACGCCCACCGGTGCATTTAAATCGCCGCAACTTTGATAGAGGCCTAAACATCAAAAGACCTGACGCGTCCGAGATTAGCGCCTCCCTCCCTTTTGCGGCGCCAGCAATCACACGCTCATTACCTCTTCTAGATGACACCGAATCTTGTCGCCGTCGCCGATTTCCTCGTTCCGGCGGCACGCGCCGTTTCGCTTTTTCTTCCCATCGCCCATCATCACCTTCGTTGTGTTGTCGGTCGTCGCATTGGCTTCTACGCGGTTGACGCAGGGGAAGGGGGAATCACGATTGGAACTCCGAAACGAACGGATAAAAACAGACCATGACCTACTCCATGGCGAGGGAGAGGCGGAGCGCGGAGAATGTTTATCCCACCCTGTAAGTCGGGATTCCCTTCAGTAGTCTATTAGATAGGACCGTGAGTTGCTATAAGAATATGTAGAGCGGGAAGTTGCAGCACTCTCAGATACGAAAAGGTTTTTTTCTCCTGAAAGTATAAAAGAAAATTCTTCCACCTACCTTTGTCATCATGTGAGTTCATTTATCAGGACTCAAAACCGATTAGACTGGGTAGGTTTCACGAAAAAAAAATCGTCCAGTAAAAAAGTCTTTGTAAAATGTATAACTTTTGTTCATACCATCTTGAATAAGTATACCTATTTATTATTATGGAAATATTTCAAATTAAAATGTTTTAACAATATTAATTGTACGAGAACTGTTAAAAAAATAAGGTGAATGTTTAAATTTCGCGACACTCTTTCGGTACACTCGTCTCGAGCATATGTTCACAATTTCAGCTGTTTAGCAGGTTCAGTTTATTGATGAGAGGCATATAAGTTAGAAGTGTTTTACCTGTTCGGCGACTTTCTGCTATCTAAAAAAATTGATCAAATAATTTGCATCAAATCGTTAAAATAGATACCCAGGAGGGCCAAGACCAAAAAAACACGCCAATTTCGATCAAATGTGAAGGTTCTGCTCACAGCTTTCTTCCATTAGTGCATCAGGAGTTCTTGCCACATGGTCGTACGAGCCATGTGGCAAGAACTCCTATCTAGAAATTTCGCGCAGCTTACGAGATGTATAAATGAATATTTTTCGAGATAAGTTAGAAATTCATGTTATTTTTTTAACAGACCTCGTTTATTAATAAATAAACATAGTTTTTAGTTTTAGATAACAAGTATTTTTTATTAAATACCCAAACGCACGCACGCACGCACGCCGGGTAATGAAACGACCTAAAATGTCATTAAATCTTTTTTAGGACCCTTTTGCCATACAAAAATAGGGTGGACTTGTTAAAGTATTACGAACCCGCCTATACCAGCTGTGTCTAATCATAAGTAAATCACAAAATTTTGTTCGAGAACTCTAGCGTTTTGTATTTATAATGGGACGGTAGCCTGTTGGGTTGACGTGGGTGATCTGCTCCTCCCACTCAGTCGACCGCTGTGTGAACCGGTGGTTCGAACCGCAAGGCCGAACGATCGATTTTAACTTCCTATCGTCCAATCTGTGCTAGGTATCACAGGGTAAAAGGTAAGACACCGTTGGTCTTTAGCTCGAACAAGTTTCGACTTTTGAGAGTGGTCGTTCGTAGGGGTGTGACAGCTGGTTGACGGAAAAACAGATTTTGTTTTCACCAGGAATTTTCAACTGTTGTTTTTGACAATTTAACTAATGCAGGTACAGGTATTATCACACCAGACTACCTGAATCAACAGAAATATGCTTTACGAAATTTACCTAAGCCAGGTACATGTATTAGCACACCAAACTAGATGAATCAACATAAATAAGCTGTACGCAGTCGTAATATCCAGTCTTGGAGATATTAACTCAGGATGTATAAATCTCTGAAGAAATTACAAAAATCCACAGCCTTCGAACCCGAAAAATAGTGACACTGATCTCTTGAACTAATAAGAATTTCCTAAATTTCAAGTAAACATCAAAATGGGAAACTTTGTATTGCGTAGTGTAAAAAATATTAATATAAAATACTTCACTTCACATGCACATAATAAATCGAGTAGTATATACTTTTACATAAACTCATCTACATTATATTACTCACCTTTCTAACGAAAATTATCCTCCTAATGAACTCCTAGTAAATTTGAAATATTAGGAGTGAATCTTGATACATATTTAAAATGATAAATATAATTCTTAATAATATTCGTATATATCTAAATAATAAAATCACAAATATGGATATGAAAGTCGATAACTGTATAACAGGAATTTAGGAAGAGAAATTGTAGAATAATGAAATGATAACCACATAAACAAATATATAAAATACTCTTTAATATATTGGGTGTTCTTTACAATGCAAGACTTTCAAGACAACCTCAATAAACTTTAGTATCTTAGGTGGAAGAATCACATCGATTTGTCTTAAGAGGCGAAGTTGGTATTTTCTGTTTAGTTTCTCGTATTTTTTAAAGAGAGCGTCGTTCTCAAGCGGTATAGAAACAAAGTAAGATAATTGTATTAAAATACCTAAGAAAATACCGAATACCAACTGAAATAAATGTACGAGTGAGCGAGCGAGTTTCTGTGGAACGCGTTGCGCAGCTTGACGATTTAAATCGGTGTCGGTGAACTTTTGCAAATGTACCAGCCAGCACTAAGAACTTTGAACAGGCGTCTCTCTCGTTCATAACGGATTTTCAAATCCGAAAAATTCATGTTTTCACGAATAATACGATTGTTTAAATGGACTTACTTCTGAAGTAGCTATTTTGCAAAGTTTTATGTCATTTTATCGATAGTATCACTTTCCCATATCTTCAATTTGACTGTTTTTACTGAAAGTTATTTATAGGAATGGGGAGAGACGAAAATATGTCTCGTGTTCAAATCTGGCGACCGATCATTTGTGTCCAACGATAAATCAGTAGCTATTTTATGCAATTTTGAGAAACTCTGATATACTTATTTTCATCATCAAATATTCAACTCTATCAGAATCATAGTAACACCAAATTATCATGAATTCATGTCCAAAAGATCGATAGTAACACACTTGGTGAGTATGACAAGTGTATTTCATCCCTGTTAAGTTAGCTGACCCACTTTGAATTTTATATATATTTTCTAGCAGATCCCCACCCACAGAAAAAACATTTTCATGAATCAGGCTACGTTATAATTTTAGGCTTATTTCAGGCTCCTTCATTAGTAGCGTATTGAACATTTTTCAATGAACGCACTGTTTGACGTCGGTTTGCGAAATTTCGTTTCGGAGATTTTAGGCTCGAAGATGAGTTCCGAAGTGGTCGACCTACAGTAATCCAGGATGAGGATTTGAGGACCTTGGTGGTGACTGACCCAACACAAACGGTGCGTGGGATAGCGGAAGAACTGGGCGATAGCTTCCATTCGGTTTTTGATAATTTAAAACGTATTCGAAAGGTTGAAAGGCTCGAAAAGTGGATGCCACACGATTTGAACGATCTACAGAAATGTTCACGTTTTGAGGTCTGCTCTTCTTTGTCTTTTTACAAACAAAACTACCCTTTTTTGGATCGTGTGATGAAATATTGAGCATATCGAATTCCATTGCCTAGTTTTAAAGGTCTAAGCATACAGCGGACAGACAGCGGCAAGCATTTTTATTTTATACTATGTATTGTCTATGTGTACCACCCAACAACAATATTCAATTATAAAGTATGAAAAAAAAAAAACATTATTTTTGATGTAATTGAAATAGGATTCCAAATACTTATCTCGCAATTATTGAAAACAACGGACAGATATTTCATCCTCTTTTTGAGGCGAATGAATGCTCCAAAGCAGTTTCAGGGCAAAAATATTTTCGACGGATTTTCGCAAAGCGATAAGCATTCTTTGGTCTCGAATTGTGCAACGATGTCGTATCGCCATGGCGAACTGGCACCGCTGCTTCCCAAGGTCGTCGCATGCGATACTGTGATTACCAATTTACCAACACTGACGGATTCATTCATTCGGTAACTTTGTGTTGGGGCATCGACTTTCTCCGTATTACTAGAACCGTTAACCGAATTCACTACTTTTTATCGCACCACTTGAACGATGTAGATCTTTATCTAATATGGTATTAATTTATCATATTTTCTAATTCTACTAATCTTACTAACATAGTAACAAATATTGTAGAAAAGCTATGAAATCTATTGATTGAATGTTATTCGGGGAGGCGTACGAGTTATTCTAGTTCTAGACACTTGCCCAAAGTGATACATAATTAAATGTTTGTTAAATTCCATCTTTCGGTCTCTAAATCCATGGCCGTTCTATGGTTGTTACTCAAAATGACTCTGATAACGATACCAAAATTGAAGCACAAATTATCTCACCACCTAGAACACATCCCGCTGATTTAAACAGTACAAGCAACCTCTTCCAGATGCTGACAAAACTATTCACAGGAACAGATCTATTCGAAGCTTCGCATATCAGAATTCGCGCTTTGCAGTAGTTACACGTATATTTTTTCATTTTTATAAATTTTGATTTTTGTAACAATACAAGTATTTAGTACCGTTGACAATTAATTCACATGAAAAATTCCCGACCTTCCATTTACTTAACACAAAAGTATAGGTACCAAGTGAAATTTGCATTTAAAACTGCATTTTGAATGTTACCATCAGTATGTACATATTATGTTCTTTATTCTTTTTTCGAGAATAAACGTTCTGAATAAATTATATTCTTTTGTCAAGAACATAAATTACAGAATATCTTTTATTTCCATCAGCCATAAACATTATCAGAGGTCATTTTTAATCTCTCTTCTATTCGGAGCAACTAGTAAAAAAATATGTGCATATAAAAATTATATTTATCGTTTACTGGTTTTTTGAAAAGAATAATAAATTGCTGATTTCGAAAAATGAATCAAGGTTGGTTATAGAATTGAAAGTTGTATCGAAGGAAGTTTCCTCCTTTTATCAAAAAGTAGTAAAATTATACATTTTTATTCAAACTTTATCCGACTTTTATATATTGTCCCGTTCAAATGTTGAGACAGTTTTTTTTGACCACACTGCATCTTTCATATTATCAACACCGATAATTCTGTCATGGACAATAGTATAATTCGTCGATTTTTTGCGTAACATTTATTATCAAAAAGAGAAAAGAGTTTGATCGGTGAGTTTTGTCAATAACCTGGTCTCCTCAGGTCATTTTTTTTATACGAAAATGTTTTTTGTTCAATTGTTTCTGGTTTCGTTTCAACAATTTCGACACCAGTGATAATTGAAGCCACAAAGGCGTTGGTCATGAACGATGGGCGCTTGCTCGTGCAGCAGTGTTGCCAAGATGTAAATATAATTTTCTTTACCATATCGGAAGAAGTCTATTCATTCTAGAAAACGGAGCTTAATATTTATTGTATCTATTCGAGTGTAATAATAATGTTATATTATTATGCAACGAGCAAGAAATTCTACTACTCTCGATAACGAAATTTGTCGACACAAAAAGTAATGGCAAGTTCTTTCAGTTGTTTTTTAAACAGGTTTAGCGATGGATGGTATTTGATAACTTTTTTAAAAACCTTTGAAATATAAGAAATTCATAGTGCTTTTTGATATGCTGTATTGGTAATGTGAATATCATATTTTCACGCGTGTTATGGGTATGATTTACCTTCATTGAAAACTGTGAACATCTGAAAGTATTCGGGAGCCAATGGTTTAATATTTCATACATAAAAATCGTGGTGAAAAAAAAAAAGTTTTTTTTTTTTTCAATAGAAAACCATCTGAGAGTAGTTAGCAGTGATCTTATTGAGGTGAGCTGATTTGTTTTTAGAATTACTCGCATACCACGATTTTCCAATTTTTGTAACACATTGAATTTATTCATCAGTTCAAATTTGGCCCTATTCGGAGCCCCTCATATATACTAACCCTGAAATAGGAATAAAAACTCGATAAAGTGACAAGCAAGATTCGAATTTTGTAAAAGCAAGATTTATGTTACTTCGCGAGAACGAGTAGCCAGATTCCAAATGTTCGTGAAAATCACCAAATCTGACAATACATTGTTAGCTCTGGCAACACTGTCGTGCAGCATGTACATCTGTACTCTGTTCTGGTTTTCTCGTGTCTCGCATGCCACCGCGCCGCCTTTATCGATGACTTGACAAACTGGCAAAAGTGGCGGCGGCGAAAAGTGATAACTTGTGGCCTGCCAGCGTGGAGGATTTTTGTCGATGTTACGCTTTGGCAGGTGTTTGCTCGGGTGGTTGTTTCGAAAGGGTTGCTCGCGGGAACGTTCAGGGGCGGCACAGATTATTCAAGGGGTTGTTACCATTTCGGGACGAAGTTTTTCTATTTTCCACTTCTAAGGGATAGTTGACAGTTTAGGGATTGAATAGAATTGGTTTCATCATCCGAATATAATGGAATTTTCACATCTTTTATAAACTCTTTTAATTAACAATGATTTTTCGAAAACACTTTTACGCATCTACAAATAGTACAAAAAAAATGTCACAAGTTTGGACTTCCACTGTGTGAATACCTTGTTTTCTGATAGTAAAAATAAATGCTCATAAATACAAAACGCTAATACAGTGCTCAAACAAAATTTTGTGAATTCGTTATGATTTGCCACAGCAGGTAAAGGTGGGTTTATAAAGATTTTATGAACCTTCAGGTCATTTTGTTACCTACAGTGGTGTGCGTTTTGGTATTTAATAAAAAATTCTTGTTGAAACTAATAATTATGTTTATTTATTTGATTAAAATTAATTTTGTTCAAATATTTTAATTTAACATTTTTACATAAGAAATAGGTATGCTTATATAAGAAGATATTAGGTATAAGCAAAAAAGTGTGTTACCATCAGATGAATCGTCGTCGAATATTATGATTGAATATTCTGTAATTCCCTCAACTAAATGATACAATTTCCACATGCTGTCCCCTTCTTTTATAAATGTTCAATACATTTTCGCCATTTTTCAAAATCGACATTTCTCAAGAACTCCTTCAAGATTATTTTGACATCTTTTGTTCTAAATGTCGTGTTTCTTTTTGCAACGAAACATTTTTATTTTAGCCCAAACGAGTTCAATGGGATTAAGTTCGCATTGATTAGGGTGCAGACGCAAAATAATCATATTTCGATTCTGTGCCATCTTGTTGACATACACCGTGAAACGAGCTTTATTTGAACATACTATGGACAATAGTTCTTTTTTAACCATACTTACATCAAATGGTCGAAGACTCTCAATGATACCCGCATTACTCCATGCATTAGTTGGTATTCTTTCAACTTTCTTAGAACGGTACATCTCTCCAAACACATCGCCGTTCATGTCTTTATGGTAATTACCAGAATCCTTGGATTCAACATCAATTAACCGCCCTCAACAAAACCATCAACACCTCCAATGTCGCAAAGGCTTTATCATCAATTTATATTCTTCAGATAATAAACTCTAATAATTAATAAATGCCTGTAAACCGTGTAAATTCTCGTGTATGTAGTATGCATCTATAAAATATATTTTCAGTCGTTTTTTGTCTCAATATACAGTTTTTCTGGCACAAATCTACTGCCAAGCAGGAAAATGACCTGGCAATACTGGCCGTGTTTATATGGCCCGACTTCATACTCCACAAACAATATAATACAGTTATTATAACTCGGATACAACTTTACACATTTATTAATTTTAAGGCGGTGTGAAGTTTACTTGGTCAGCTAGTTGTAATACTAAAAAATCGGGAATTGAATATTTAGATTAATTAGTTTGAAAGAAATTGATATCAAAAATTATAGAAAAATAAATATACAATGAGTATGGAATTCAAAAGTATTAGATCCCTGGAAGAATGAACAGCATGATGTTGATGAGAACTCGATCCAAGTGCAACATTAGAGCATGCTTCGAATTCCTAGTAGTCTGACAAAAAGTAAGCTACCAAATGCAGACAGCGACTCGAGGAATTGCATCTACCTGCTAAAACTAGAGTGGTACCTACCTGTAAAACCATGAGAGCGTTGAAAGCCCATATTGATGACCAGAAGAAGAACATCAAACGAGGAGAAGTAATTCACGTGGAATAACACTGGTTTAAAATAAAATGGGAAGAAGCTGCATATATGTTGAACAACAATGACCTCTAATCAAGTGGGAAAAGGAGTTCATGTAAGGACGATTGCGGATATTAACAATCCAAACGTCGTGAAGTAACTTGGTTTGAAATATTTTTTCTTAATTCATTATTCATTATTCATCATGTAGCCTAATTATTTTATGATTTTATTTATTTTATTGTTTATATACTTATAATTGAAATTCATTGATTAATTTTTATTTCAGGTCACAATAATTCCTTTTTCTTAACAATTAGATATTAATTTTTGAATTTTATACTCTTTGATATTTATTTCTTTCAAAGTAACTCATCTGGTATTCTTAGTATTACAAATATTTTCATTATATCATTGATTTTTATTTTATTTTTTCTACTTGTAGATTTCAAATCCAAAGCTTCAGAAAACACTTTATTGTACAAACTTGCTTACAGTCTGCCGCGATCTTACTTCTCATTGAGAAAATCGCTAACTCCCCTTTCCAGGAACTGGTTCTTCTAAACAGTTTTGTAAGAATTATTACGAAAGTTTATTAAAATGGAAGTTATATTAGACTTTTTTTACCAATGAGAAACATTGTCAGTCATGGATGACATGATTTCTTGGTGTGATAGAAATCAACTAAAACTGAACGAAAGTAAAACAGTACATTTAAGCTTCGCGTGAAACTCAACAACATCCAACTCTC